>CAJPEV010001518.1:0-64064 GCA_905338385.1 Darwinula stevensoni
TTCACACGTTTCGGATTTCGCGATGTCATGGTCCTGCCCGGATTCCAAAGGCGCGCTTCGCTACCCTGTCTACTTACACAGCATACCCAAAAGTGCGAGGCGTTCTAACCCCCCCCCCAAACGCGTTTCTGCGCAGATCTAAGAGGGGTCTCTCCGACCCCCCTTGGCACGATCCCTCCGACCGACATCCTTACATCCCATAGCGACGTTCCATGAAACGACGTTGAATAGGCTTTCTTCACTGGTGTGTACGCTTCTTCCATGTTCCCCCTCGGTTTTCCGGACATTAGGTCAACTTAGGTTCTTCTCTGGATAGTTCATCATCGTAATCGTCACCGTAGGGTGAGGGAAACTTCATTTTCACCCGTAACTCGCGAACGGTACCCCACTCGTGCGGTAAGGAAAGTCACTCCACAATCATCGTATACTTGTATAGAATTGTTTTAACCGGCTTCACATTGATTGATGGTATATTCTGAAATCCCGTATTGCTTGCGAATTCCCAGAATGCAAATGGATATGAGAGAACATTCATTATGGTACATCACCGAGCCCTTCCCCCCCCCCCTCGTCCCCCCTTCCCCTTCCCCCGGGGCACTTCGAGCGCACTCCCCGGTTCGGCTTCCGGCTGGGCAAAGAGCTCGCGACGGAGGAGGCTCAATCTCTTTTATAAGAATTCTCCGCTTCGAATGACGGGGTTAATGAGTCCATCGATGGGGGGAATTAAAATGCGGCGAATCGACGAGAACCTCAAGATCAACCATTCACTGCCCGAATTTTGAAATACCGTCAGGATTTTTTTGCATACATTTCTCACGTGAGGCCAAACAACAATCACCTCAGGTCTCAGTTTTTGTCCAAGTCGAACGTAATCGCGACGAAGACCCGATTGCAGAATCGAAACGTAGGGAAACTGCTTCTTGGAGCTCTCTTCCGTTGGTTCGGCATCGTCCTCACCATCGGATATCTGAAGCTCACCGTCGCTATGCCAACACCCGACACAGAGAGCACTTTGGCATAAAGGTAGACGTTTCCTGCAAGAACCCGTGCTGATCCTGATTCCGATGATTCAGTCATATCGAAGCACAATTTCATATTTTCTTTTACTCGATATTACATCACGGCATAACTGAATCGAATGACGGTTCTACTTCGGCACTGCTCGCAGAGATGTCAGCACCAGTTCCGTACAGAAGCGTAGCGTCGTGCAGAAAGGAAATTCCAGGCACAGGAGAAAATATTAATTTCAAAGTTACTTCATCTACTACGATCTGAAAGCATGTAGTAGAATTGAAGGAAGTGTGGTTTCCACGTCGAGCTTCGTCGCTTCGTGCGCAAAAGGAACAATTTTTCAGCTCTTCTATTTTCACGAATTCTCCGAGTTTCGTTTTCCACTGCGTGTCGTTTGCCCGTAGATGAGACCGTCGATGCCCTCGGAGCCGTCCAAGGGCTTAAGGTCATTCCTGATGCCATCGGTCGAACGTCCCCGAGGGTCTCGCGCGATTCTCCGATGTCGTTCGAGGGGTTTCTTGCGACCGCTGTCGACGAGTTACTTTTTTTTTCCTGCTGCTGGATTGTTCATTGACTCTCTTGGTTTTGTCGCTCGTGCGGACTTCGACGCATGAAAGGGACTGCGATCGGACGGCAAGAATCTCTTGTTAGCGTCGGAAAATTTGTGGGAGTCGCGGGATTTTTATCGCAGTCGGGTGACCGCGGCGACGCGGACACTTCGACGAACGATTTTCGCTCGGTTGCCGAATGATCGTGCGTCCGTGAGTGTCATGTTGGTTTTCACGGATCGAAGGGGAAATCCATCGTGGATTCCAAAGTCGAGGGCCTGCTGGAAAGCGATTTTGAATTTTTGGCAACGTTGACAGGAAATCGGCACATTTATATCGACAAACGCAGCCATTAGAGATCTTCCTTTGAGAATCAAAATTTCTCGTTCGGTGAATTTCATAATCAAAATCACAGAATCCTTTCAGACGGAGAGCAGAGAGCACGCTCGAGTTTATTTCGAATGAACTCAAGTTTCTGCTCTTCGAACGCTTCTGAACAAATTTAAGTATTTTCCGAACAGAAAACACTTTCCGTCTTCTTTGCATTCTGCAGACACGAAAAGGAGGCGAAGCGTGGAACACCAGCTATTACGTCACGTCTTCGGGCAGCTGGTTTTTCGATTGCGGTGGTGGTTTCCGCGCTTCCCGGGGAACAACTTTTCCCCTTTCTTCCATCTTCCAGAACATCGATTCGATTCGGTGTTGAAACGAATTTGTCCCAAAATAGTGGACCTCACTCGAGGCCGGGTTGGCCTGGGTCTCCCATCGAACGCGAGATTCGCATCCGTGATTCATCCGCTTTGTTTCACCTTGCCTGGAGCACGCGGGGATGTTGCCAGGTGAAGGGGTAGCAGCTCTTCCATTCACGGATCATCCTCCCCCTCGCAGGGAACCGAGGAGGAAAATCCTCTTCGGCTTCAGTCCGAGTTTCGGCTGTCGAGCGTCACGCGTGTCCCTCCGGCGGGCGAGTCTTCGATCTTCGTTCTTCACCTCTTGGTCGGTGGCATTTCTCGGTTGCTAACACGTTCGTGCTCGTGTGATCGTGCCGGGGGAGTAGGTCCATGGAGTGCATCATGCTCTCTGACGTCTTTCGCTTCATTTCAACTCATCCTCGGAAGGAGTAACTCCTTTTTGGCTTTGGTTATCGTGGCCCCCTTTTGGCCCTTAATCGGTCCGTCGGGGCGGATCGTCCCCGGCTGCCCTTGTCAGCCTGTAACTCTGTCAGCCGGCTTTCCAATAGAAAAGTGCTTTTCCACGGTAACAGGGACAGTCCTAAACGAGCCCTCGAAGCACTGATTATAACTTTGCTCACACGCGTGTGATTCTCATTAGGCATTTGTTAAATTCCTATTAGCAGCTGGATCACGGGTGGCGTCATTTTGCCTCCGCTTCACCTGTGGTATTCATATACTCTGTGTTCTAAATGCGGTTCCACGGTTTTTCTCGCGTTCACCTCGGAGTGAAAATTCATGCATCAGAAGGGAAAAACGCACCAATTGAGGAATTTCACACGTTTGTAAAGGGTTCCATGCCGAATTTGTATGTTTAGTAGGAATCCCAGTCGTTCG
The DNA here is from genome assembly GCA_905338385.1 of Darwinula stevensoni. NCBI lineage: Eukaryota > Metazoa > Arthropoda > Ostracoda > Podocopida > Darwinulidae > Darwinula > Darwinula stevensoni. The sequence continues at coordinate 3,128 of CAJPEV010001518.1, forward strand.
TGAAGCACCTCTATGCTCACGACTCCCTTGTTGAACTCATTGAAATCTCATCCTCTCGAGTGCATTTTGCTTTTACGCTGAATTCTGACTCGGACCGGGAACGAATCGGTTTCCTCTCCGTACTTCCTAGAAAAAGCGTGAAAACGGGAAGGACGTCTCGAGGATTCCCAGGCTGCTCCAATTCCATATTAGGTCGACTGCGATCATACCCATGTTCCAATCGTTCTGGACGGTGGCACGAGCTCGACTTCTCGTCGATCGAGGAGTTAACATCGAGACGCTCGTCCCGAATGACCTTGCATGGGATCGAGATAATGATCCATCGAATTAGAGGGAAAGGTTTGCTTTGCGGTCATTTTTACGTAAGTGGGACGGTCGCAACAGCTGGAGTTTCCAAATGCATAAGCTACGAGGGGCGTTCGAAAAGTTTCCAGCCTGAGCCACTTCCAGTTGTAATGCACCATTATTTTTTTCATCGAAAGACTGATGCCTTTCACGAATGGAAAATTTTCAACTTCTTTGTCGGTGATAGGAAGCTCCTGTGAACTTTTTTAAAATTCAATGTGTTACAAAGGGATCTGCTGATTAAAACCGAAACGAATGCTGGCCAAACAAAAATTATTAATCGGGCCATCGATGGCTTTTCGTCGACGCGTATATAAGCCTTAGTTGGGCCATCACTAGCATGTGGTTGACTTACGGTTGGTTTAAGCCGACTTACGGTCGGGCGTGTCCTTGGGCTCATTGTCGGGAAACCGCACATGCCCCAACCATGAACCAAATTTTCACAATGGTGAAAAGATATATGAAAAAAAACATATATTGCACCTACAGCATTATGCATCTTTTAGAGATAAGAATGCATCCTTTGGTTCCCTACTGCTACTTCATCTCTCTCAGGAGTGACACCTAACACAGGTACACTCATATCGCCAAGAGTATTCCAAGCAACATCCCTTCCGAATGCTGAGGCATCCAGGAACGGAATCACGTGAGATATTTGGTATCTGTCCTCCCGCAGGTGGTCAGGCACGCTTTACACATAATGAGACTTTTCCATGTCTTAAATAGAGAGAAGAAGTCGCGTAGCTTATCGTGGAAAGTAGAAGGATCCTCCCGCAGATCTTCGGGTCGGAATTTCCAGGTTTATTTCAGAGCTTGGTTACATCTTCAGGGAAATGTTTCAAGGAATTCTATCGTCTTCCTCTGTGATCTACACGAGAAACCTTAGGGAACCGTGTCGAAGGGACAGGGGGCTCATTTCGGTAGAATCCGGGAAGTGATTCCCTACGACGACCATTTCGGCTCCATCTCACGCCGATTTTCGGAACCTCTCAGCCACATTGTCTCATCTTCGGCGAATGATTCGCCGAGGCGCAGATTTTATAGTGCTCAAAACTCACATAGAGTCCCATTATGAGATTTTTCGTTGAGTTCTTGGCTGATTTGTTGCTAGCACCTTTATGGCTGAGAATATCAACTAAACCTTGAATTAATTCATTAAAAAATATGTGGTTTCCGAGACCCCTTGAAATGAAATTAATAATTCTTGGGGAAAATAATTCCTTTCAGTTTTCGTCGCGCTGACGAAAACGAAAAAAAGGGAACTCTGCACTGACTAAAAGTGGACGAGAACGAAAACGAAAGACATCGTGGACGCAGGGCCGGCCCGAGCTATTTGGCGCCCTGTGCAAACGCGCCCCCCCTGCACCCCACCCCCAGGAAAGGCTCTTGTGTTCAAAGAGGCACCAAAACGGAAGGCATTTCCGCTTTCTGAGGTAAAACCGAAAGTCGCATCCATTATTGCACACTTTTGAGCTCCTGGTGAATTTGCGCCCTGTGCGGGGGCACAAGTGGCACATGCCTAAGGCCGGCCATGCGCGGACCAAAGCAATTTCTAATTTTCATTTATTCCTGGCAACGCTCCATTACATCTCTCTATACATAAAGAAGAAAGTTTGTCTGTCTGTTCCTTTATGCATTCGAACCCCGCAAGAGCCATTGCAACCAAACCTTGCATGGCCTCCTCTTTCATCCCGGGGAAGGTCAAGGGATATGTTTCGATACAAAACTTTCACTCCCAGGGTACTTTTTCGGGGTACTGTAGTGTCTGGGATGACATTGAGAGGAACGACTGACTCATGGATTCGGTGGTGCAGCGGTAGTGCGCCCGATCGGCGACCTGGAGGCCCGGGTTCAATTTCCAGCCGTCCCCTGCCTTTTTTTTTTGTCCTCTCATGCCATCCGACTCTCCCCTCCCGGCCACCTGCATTACAGTATCCCTGGGTAATCCCATTGCTGGATACCTACAGTAGGTAGTAAATAATATTCCTTCGATCAAGTTTTCATCGAAATATGTTTCAAAACGATAAAGAAAAAACAATTTACCAATAAGTTTTTTCACGCAAAATTATAGAAATTAAGGAATTATTCAAAGCGTTAAAAAAATCTAACGATGGGAAAGGGGTCCGAGTGCTTTTTTGCGACAACCAAGATCCGGTACTTATAGGATGCCGGGTATGTATTTGTATGTATTTTTGAAAGCGAAAAATATTTTCTTCTTTGGAATGCCCACCTGTCACTTCCGAAGAATCATTCCTTACCTTTTTTTCCTGACACGGGAAGAAAATGGATCGTTTGGGTTCGAGTACTCGTGTGCCAGTGAGTGTCTGTTCGACTGCGGCAGTCATACATTTTTGCTTCTAGGAAAATTTTTGGAAAACTTTCATTTGGACAGAAATGTCAAAATTTGGATCTTTAGTCCCAACAAAAAAAGGGAGAAAATATTTTTGCTAAGCTGATAAAAGTAAACCGTCGTAATTAATTTTGCTCCGGCGGATATCGGACAAAAACGAAAAATATGCCCAACTGATCCGACGTTAACTAAACTAAAGTCCTGATCAACTGACGAAAACATCATTGCTGCCCCACAGGGTTTTACTGTTCCTTCTATAATATAATATAATATAATAGGATCCGCACCGTCGCTGGAACTATTAGCAGTTCCTTTCGTATTGGGTGAACAGCCCACCTTGGCTATTTTTGCTCAGAGCAGAGGTGTACGTGGAGTTGCTCCTGCTCCCCCCCCCCCCCCCCTCCTCATCTTGAGATTACTCTATCGGCTTTTCCGCCTACTCAATAAAACCTAACACAAATTGCCATTTTCCTCCTTAGCTTAGTATCATTCTATCTTAAATGTGACAGCCCTGCTCCTCGATTCTTCTTTTAGAGTCCCAGACAGTTGCATGTCATTCCTAAAAGCATCCGTTATGTGGAATCGATAATTTTCAACTGTACATTTCGAAGACACTTCTGTCAATCCCTCATACCCGTTTCCTTTTGAATTCCTTTACCTACTTCCATTTCTCTTGCTTTGGCAGTTGTTTCATTATCTTCTGCTGCTTGCATTCCTACATGTGCCCTGCATCTGTTCATGTTGACTGTGATGACGACGTCAATGGGTCCCAGAACCTTGAAGGATTTGTTACATATACAGTCGAACTCGGTTGTAACGACTTCGGTTATAACGAAACCTCTGTTATAACGACGAAAAGCGCCAGATACCGGCGTAGAGCCCATAAGGCACGCTACATTTTACTTCGGGTTTAGCGAGAACCTCGGTTATAACCAGGTCCCCCTGACGAAATTGACAACGTTGATGTCCCTAATCCGTCATTCTTAACTGGAATTCCCAGCATAGGAAAAAAAGACGTTATCTTTCCTGGAATCGGCATTCCTTGAGAATAATCATGTGGGTGTGATTGGAGGAGGGTGAGGGAGGGATAATCCCCAGTAACTAACAAGATCATCTTATCTTCAGTCGCAATTACATTTCTCGTTGACAACATGGCCAGTGGAAAGCGAAAGAGGCAAGCCTTCACGATTGAAAGGAGAGTGTGCATGATTAATTAATTAGAAAGTGCTCGAAGTAAAGGCGAAGTCCTCCTCGAAAAACATGGACATCTGTTTATGTTTCCACATTTTGGGAAAATCGTGACAGCTTCATCCGTGCTTGCGAGAACATGTCACAAAACAAGAAACTTCGTAGATCTGTTGAGATGACGTCGACGAGTCCTTGCTAAAGTATAAAGTAATTCAAGGTCCAAAGAAGTGCGATTAGAGGGTCAATCCTTAAACTGACGCTAGTGTGGCATTACCGATGTACACTGGAGTTGTAACGTTATATGGCATCTATTTTGAAAACAGGAAAAGGGAATGTCAATAAAGGCAACCTCGGTTACAACGACGATTTTTCTCTGGTCCCTTCGATGACGTTATAACCGAGTTCTACTGTATATTATCTATGATAGTCGACGTGTGTTCTGTCTGTCTGTCCGTCCCTTTTTCTGTCTGTCCGCCGAGAGCCTGCACGGGTCCACTTTTCCCCATCCGACCCGATCGGTCCAATTCGAATTATGGCCCACATCCGACCAGAAATTCGATCGCCAACCAAGCTTTGCGAGCCCGAACCGCAGATTTTGTCGTGCCGATTGGGCCAGCTCGCAGCCTGCTTAGGCTTCTAAGCTTGAGAATTCAGGGTGTCTGGTATTCGCCTGCACCCAACCGGAAACTTGATTGCCAGCGGGGCTACACGCCAGATCCGAGAGTTGAGTCGGTCCGATCAAGCCGATCCGCATCCAGCGCAGAGCTCAACATTCCCTGTTCCTTATCCAAGATCCGGGTGTTCAAAGTTCGAACGACGTGTCTCGCTTGAATGCTATGGGGTGGAACTCGCGCCCCCCCCCCCCCCATTGCCTACAGGCAATGAGGAGCTTCCCTGATGACTTGACGCATCCCCATTATTGATCCAGGCTTTTATAAATTCGAAAGTTGTGACTCCATATAATGCTATGAGACAGAACTCACAAAAAATCGCTTTAATGGAAAATAAGGGGACTTCGGATGACCGGAAGCATCCCACATTCTCCATCGGATACTTGGGAGTTCCTATTTCGTATGGTGTCTAAATTGAATAATATGGGACAGAATTCCCTGACGGGATGCACACAATATTAATGATCTGAAACATGGCTGTTCAAGATTCAAGTGATCTGTCTCATTTCCTTGCTATGGGACGGAAGTCGATAAGCCTCTTTTAGGAAGACGTGAATATTTCACAAGTAACTGCTAATATATTTTAACACCATTTCTTGGCGCACGGCGAAGGAAGGCCTTGCGGGACGAAAGAGGTGGCAAGCCGCAGGGGACTCTTTCCTTGCGCGTGTCATCATAGCAAAGATGGCGGCGGATATGGGAGACACAGTTGAAGTGAGTCCAGATTCCTTTTTGTATTCCCCTCTATTGCATGTATTCACACCGGTAAAAGCCTAGGACTTTGCAGAATTACAACATGAAACGTCCTTATGTTCGACATGCTCTCAGCTTTAACCGAAAACATGGGGTGCATGGGCCTAGGGTGTACTTGGGCTTAAACATGAAATTGCGGTGAATTTTTTTTTTTTAAGTCAGTGTCTGTTGGCCAAGCTGATTCGATCTCGACTCCAGGGCCGGGCTGGGAAGCATGACCTCTGTCACCCCCTACATTGTAAAGCTTCCATTAGCCCACCGAATGCAGGCGTGTCGTTTCCTTTTTATTTTTAAGGTAAGAGAAGGTGCTTCCTTTGCCTAGTAGGAAGGTTTTGAGCCACCTTTTTCGGCCTATCAGCCTAAAACTAGACAGCTTTTCATTATTGAAGGATATCATGGCAATTAAAAATATTACTTCTGTCATGGTAGGAAATAATTGCATACTCATTAACTAATGTAAAATGTTTCATATCGGGAAGTGGGAAAATTCTTGCCATTGGGGCACCTGCTTTGAAAACAGCTTAGTTCACAAATAAAAATGGTACATGTCATCAATTTTATGATACACCAAAGAGCCAGGCAAGCCTAAGTCCTACAAGTGCTTATCACCCATTAAGGACTTTACTCCATATGCTCTTCTTGAACTTTAAGTGAGTCCTCTCTGCCTTGACTCTTTATCACTTGTAAAATCCTGCATTTTAATAAGTATTAGCTTAAATTGCTGGAAGTAATATACATGGCAATTATGACATGATGAAAGTCATCACTCTGGAGCAGTGTAGGAAAAAGTTTTTTCTCGTGAACCTGAGGTGACAAATTGGAATTTCCCGGGAAGGATATGCAAGCGGACTAAGTGGGCCAGGCTGGCCCCACCTGTCTGCACATCTTTGTTCCTGCAAACCTTGTTTGCAGGTTCACAAGGGTTTTTCTAACCTGCTCTGGAGTATGCAACAGCCCATATGACTTTTAGCATTACCTTAGACATCATTTTCACTTTAGAAAACCTGCTTGGCCACAACTTTGGTTGTGGAAGTCAAGCTTTGTCCTATTGAAGGTAGGTGTCATCAACTCATGATATGTCAACTCTAACAGATGAGCCAGGTGACTTCTGACTCATCCCTTAAGTCAGGGCTGAGCCAGCCCAGCCAATAGACACTGCCTTTTTAAATGAATTTTTGTAAAGTTCCTTTTTTCCCTAATTAGGTAAAGATTCCATAATTGAATCCAGAGAATGATTGTTTCTCCATGATACTCTCAAATTCATTTGTTGAATAGTTAGTTGGGATTTAAAAGCTTCAAAGATTCCCAATAAATTATTTAGGATTCATTGTATAAATTAGGCCCATGCCTCACATTTGCTTTGGCCTATCATAGGCTAGGTTTCACAATTAATGAATCATGTACTCTAGAATATAGCTTTTATTTATTGCATATTGTGAAAGAATTGTTTTTGAAGCAGCTAATTACTCAAGTTAGCATGTAGTGGTTGCAGACATAAAGTCACAATTTTTGATGCTGTAAAATAATCTCTTTCTTAGGGTCCAAGTAAAGGTGAAACAGCCCTGAAAAGCATATTTTCATAAAACTTGCATGGTAATTAAAATTAATTTTTTAAAAGTACCCATTATGGGCCTTCCTTGAAGTGCTGTTCTACTATGATGTTGGGCAATTAGCCCATGGCTTAGGTTGCTTGAAAAAAATAAAAATAAAAATAAACATACCTTCATTCCCTAATTATGGATGAAATTTGCAGACAGAAAAAAAGCACCATCAGCAATTAAGCCTTTGTCTTGGTCAATGAGGTGGCTATGAAAAGTTTGTCCTTAACCTTGTATTTCTCTGCCATATTGAAAAATAAGATCCAACAAACAGTACCCCAGATGAGCATTACACAGAACCATGTTTTTTTTTGCTTGATTGTAGCACTTGAAATTTATAAAATACTATGAACTAGAGGTGGGAAAAGTCCAGTTTCCTAGTCATTGATATTGCTTCTCCCTTCCTTGCCTTCTCAATCAGTTGTTACTCCTGGTAACCTGGTTACCAGATTACAGAACTTTTCCCACCTCTGCTATGAACCCAATCATTTACTAGAACTGGGAAGTTATGAACTGGACTTCAGACGTTAGTCATATGGACTGCTTTGCATGTCTAGTAAGAAGCAATGAAGACCTATGAAGAATCTCTGGCAGAGAATAACCCATGTGTGATTGCTGTGAGAAAAGGCTTTTGATTCTAGTGTTGATATAAGCCAGAATGCTGAAACCTCCTTCAGTCAATGGTCCTTTAAGAATACATGAACTACTATGGGGGGAAATAGTTCTTTAGCTTAAGGTCCCCTTTACCTCCTCGTAATGAGGTTTGTGCATTCATGCCAAAGCCTATATCCTTCTGGTCTTTTCAAATTGAAATAAGTACACTTGTCTGATCATATATGCCCTTAGCCTAATTTCGACATTTGGTCATTGCCCATTAGCCCAAAGTCAACCAAGAAGAGGGCAGCCATTTATTAGAAACAAATTGAATATTTTTAAAGTTCTACTTGACTTGTTAATATCACCAAAATGATTAGTCAATTTTAAACGTTTACTTGCAGTTCATAATCACCAGTCAGCATTGAAAATTGTTTGATGACAGTTTCTAAAGGCTAGAATATGCAAAAGAACTACTCAAGAACATTCTTTGTATTCAGAAGCTGATATGCAAATTAGTTTTTCTTAATATCTCATATAATGGAATTTATTTTGTTTTTGCTACCAAGCACCTTATTGTGAACCTATTAGTGAGAAGATGCTATGATGGGTTTGCAGGAGCACCGAAAGGTTGGGAAGTCATCAGAGAAAGCAGAAGGAGCTGGGACTGATGTAGAAGTCTGTACCCCACTCAATGATGCATACATTAAGCACCCACTTCAGAATACATGGACCCTGTGGTTTTTCAAAAATGATCGTACGAAGGCATGGGAGGAGAACCAAGTTGAGATCACTAGCTTTGCCACTGTTGAAGACTTCTGGGCGTATGTCCTTTTCCTGTTCTCCCCCCCCCTTGTTTTTTTTCTTTCTCTTGCTCTCTCTCCCCCTCCTAATCAGCACTATACTTGAGGTGTGATCCCATGGGGAGAAATTATTTTCTTAATTTCTGCTGGCTCACAAAAAATATTGGTCAGAAGGGTAGGTTTGTCTAGAATGGGTTGATAATTTGAATATATAATGAGGTTTTAACTAATTAGTTACTCATGCTTTCTGGAGTTTAATTGTACTGGTAATCAATATGCAATGGCACTGTAATCAACCGATATCTGCTCCTCATACACCCTCAGCAATTCTTGTGCAGAAACTATCAAAGCTTATGTGTAGCAGTAAATATTTTTGTTGTCATTTATTTCTATGATCATGGAGCTAATGCCATAGTGTTGAAAATGAGGAGTTCCTTTTTCAAGTTTGGCTCATTTGGTTCTTTCATCTTAATGCAATGAGAAATTAACTGAAAAATAAATAATTGGCCTTGCATTCACTTAATGGATGGAAGGTATACAAAAACCTATACTAGTGGACAACTTCCAATCTGTTTGAAATTCATTGGGCAGACATTGTCCTTGGTACAAGCAGTATACGACTGGGTTGTGTAGGATTCCTCTGGAGGTGTAATATGTACCATGCTCAAAATGATATGCTTTGAGGCCGAAGGATAACTTGAGACATTTAAAAGCATTGCTTAATCCAGCTTGAATAATCCATCAAATGAAAGGGCGCATGTCATTTGGCATATTTCTTGAACATGGAACTAAAGTCTGATATTGATGTACAGCCTTTTTTTTTTTGGATTATGCTAAATTTTCCTAAATTTAAGTTTTATTTCCTGAGTAGTCAAAACTGTCCTGAAACCGTTGTCTGAGACATGTCCAAGAGATGTGCAAATCTCACTTCCTCTGTGTAGACTTGTGATTATATCCTCCAGTGATTCATATGGATGGTATCTCTAGATTACAAATAAAATTTGTTATCCAGGCTGTACAACTACATAGAGGTGGCGAGTCACTTGCCAGCTGGGACAGACTACTCCCTCTTCAAGAAGGGAATTAAACCAATGTGGGAAGATGATCGAAACAAGAAAGGTGGAAGGTGGCTCTTGAACCTCAACAAGTCACAGCGTTTCGCTGACTTAGATAATCTCTGGCTTGAAGTGGTGAGAATCTTTAATAACCATTGCCTTGTAGTGGTGAGCATCTTGGGTAACCTCTTCCTCAAAGTAATTACTGTCTGCAAACCTGGGGAACTGATTAACCCTTTTTGCAGGTCTTTGCACAACTTTCTGTATTTTTTTCATTCTTTTTCACTCATTTTATGAGTGATGATCAGGTGCAATTGATGTATAACTGTTAATATTGCTGATTTATGCATCAACAGCAGGCAGACTGAAGTATTTTATAATACTTGAATTTATGAGTTATTCATGATACCTGTTAAGTTGTATGTCCTTGTATTCAAGTTCATTATATGAGTGTCAAACTTCTTCATATGATGCTTTGTCAAAGGTTATGATCCTCTTGGTTTTAGTGTGTTGCGAATTTGCATAACTCTGTTCTGTGCAGAATATTTAAATCCCTGACTCAATTGGGCTTGAGTCAATGTTCTTTCCACATATCTTTGGGGTATTCCAGCTGCTTTGCCTGATTGGGGAGGCATTTGAAGATGAGAGTGAAGAAATGTGTGGGGCTGTGGTGAACATCCGCAACAAAGGTGACAAGATCGGTGTGTGGACTGCCACTTCTGAGAAGCCTGAATCTGTCATGAAGATTGGGTGAGTCATGTCCCAGCTCTTGCCATGCATTGCATGGTGAAGGAAATGTAAGCAAAGCAGAGGTAAAAAAATCCATGAGCAAGATTTAATCAAGTTTAGATCATTCACGTCATCCCCCAATCTTTTGAAGGGGATCTGAGCTTCCGTAGACCCGACGTCAATTCTTCCATGAATGTTATTTTTTGCTTGGGATTACATTCTTAAATAATTTTCCTGCAACTGGATGAAATCCTTTGGATGACCCTTCTTTTTATTTCCTCATTCTAATAAAAATAATGTGTGGAAAATGAAGTAACTTTTCAGTTTTGTATTTTTTTTCCTAACCTAAGGGATCAAAGACCAGTCTGACTAGTACAGTTCATCGCTGAAAGATTACACAGTGTGTTTCAGAAGTCGCAAAATTCTATATACTGCATATTTTTGAGGAAATTGAATTGAGAATTGAACAATGAATTTCTGAATTATGTATTAACATTCAGCTTTTATAGATTATGTGAAAAATATGAAACCCACAATACCTATTGCAATTGCTGATGTGTATGTATTCCAGGTAAATATATGACAGCACTTGTTTATGTATAGAGTTGTGCAACTTTTGAAACACCCTGTATAAATTATGTAGGCAGTAATGTTATGGACTTGGCTGTAATTGAATCTGGGGGAGGAGGTTGATTCCATGGCAAGGGTAAAAACTTATTATGACACTTTCAGTACTTCATTGGTTATCTGGCAAGAGATGAGGCTGAGGTAAGAGAATAATGATAGGACTTGAAAGGAAATCTTACTTAATGGAAAACCATTTTTTAAAACCTGTTTTTGCAATTTCATAAGCATATAGGTGTTTTCTTGGGTGGTGTAATAAGTAATTTCATCAAAGTTAAAGCATAATTTTAATGGGCATAGTAATTATAAACTCAAAAGAAAATCAAGTTATTTAGATGATGATGGGAAAATTTTGGTGTTTGGAAAAAATGTTGATGGGATTGGTTGTTTCTAAGATATCTCTGACTAAGAAGTCTTAACTGAACATGCAGAATACACTAAGGAAAATCCTGTTACTTGGATTCTGAATGGCCATTTTCATTGAACTTTCAGAAAATCACAATCATTTTGAATGTTACCCCTGTCAATTTTATGTTTTTGTCTGCAGTCCTGTAAAGTTGGGAGCTTTTTGGGTCACTCGGTGTTACATCTCCCATGTAGAAAGAACTTCTTGAAGTTCTTTCTCCATAAGATCTTGCAATTAGCATGAAAACCTGCTGTGAATAGGCCTCTATTTTGATATGTATATGACAATGTGGATTCATATTCTTCAGCATGCTTGTCATAAAAGTAATATTAGGCATTGTTAAGTATGTTTAAGAGAACTATGTGTTTCAATGAAGAAAATGTTTAATAAAATGTTAGTTTCATGACTATGAACTCTCATTGTTTGATGTCCTGACTAAAAGAATTGTATTGAGTTCTCAACTTTACTTGCCACAGACCATGCACTTTTTTTCATGTAGTTGCTGCAGTAAATTTATTGAATTCTCTGGTGGTGGCATCTGCAGTAATGTCAATCCTGACTTCTTGAGGGCTAAGAAAGTCTTTGAAATACTGAACTTCAATGTGGGGAGAGGTTTTGCATTTCCACTAATCATGATGTTCTTGAAGTTTTAATCTACTCTTGCTGGAAATTTATTTTATCACTGTGATGTGAGGAAAATAGATGGTTCAAATAAGAATTTCCTCTCAAGGATGGCACAACGCACAAACTATTATGTCTTTGTAGGTGATTCTTGCTCAGTTTTGTGCTCAAAGGTTTTGGACTTCTGTTGTAGGAGTGGTTGCTATATCTTTTAAGTGGACAAAGTTAATATTTGCATACAACTCCATGGGAATTCAAATATATATCAGTCAGGACAGTGGTTGCTTGCACCCCTCATGCATTTGTATCAAGTCAGGAAATAATTGCAGGATTGATGGTACTCTTTGCACTTTCCAAAGCTGATCTGGACTTTGATGAAACCTGTTAATCATGATCATTATTTTTCTGAAAATGAACTTGAAACAAAGATCTCTCTCCTAGAGACAGTTTATCAACAGCATTGTCTCTGAGGGTTCAGAAGAATGTCATGCTCTTTTTTATTTGTCAGGGCAACATTGAAGGAGAGGCTGAACATTGGGCGAGGGATCACAATTGGCTACCAGGCTCATGATGACACAATGTCCAAAACAGGCTCCACAGCCAAGAATCGCTACACAGTATAAGGATACTCCAAGGTTAAGTCATAGTGAGACTGTGACAAAGAGGACTCATTAACAAATTATGATACCTAGAATTCTATCCTCTTTCCCATGCTGTGGGTGGAAAAATCAATAAGTTGTGTCTCCACTTGTGTCTCTGAGAAACTTCCTGTTGTTTAGACTACTGGTACTTCTGTTGTATTGCCTCCTACATTGAGAAGAGTTGAGGGAAATTTGTTGCTGTGAAGTTGGAAGAGAGTGATCTGTGCTCTTCCGGGCTTTTCTTTCTTGATGCTTCTTGCAGTCTTGGGAAATTGTGTGGTCTCATGTTCCAGAAAGAGGATGGAGTTTTTGGTTTTCTTTTTCTGATTTTTGGGAAAGAGAATCTAAAATCGTTTGTACATCAAGGAGTGTCTTCTTCATTCTTTCCTCCAGTTCCTTCACACAGATCATGACAGAAGTTAGACTCGGGATGATGGAAATCACATTGGCTTGCAAGCCAATGTGATTTCCTTTCAATTCTGAAAACAACACAGCCAATTCCTTGCAGTTAAATTAGAAAGGTTACTTTGCTATGTTACTGTAGTTTAAATTAAAATTTGACATTTTTACCTATTATCTTATTACCTATCATTACCATCTCATGGCAGTAATACTGTTACTGGTTGGTCTGAGCTAGTCATCATATGCATTTTACCTTAATTTTTCACAATTATAAAGGAAGTTTCATGCTGTCTGATGAAGAACCTTACTTTCCTATAAATTTACCATCTTCAAGGAATGTGGTTCTTATAATGACATGATGATAAGAAACCTATTTCCATGCTTTCACTTGAGCCAAAACCCTTGTCATACCCAATTCTTTGGACTGTGTGGTAGAACTAACAGCAGGACCCATACTCATTGAAAAGTTATTTTTAATTATTTATATTTTTGTAAATTCATATTTATTTATGTCATATAGTAGTAGTAGACCTTGGTTGACTTCCCTAATGGAGGGGAGGGAAAAGAAGGCTGGAACTGCATGGTTAGTTCAGATGGTTCAGGTGCAGGCAAATGATTGTTATGCTCACTTGAATTCCAGTGGAAATGACTCTTGCTTATTCCCAGGAGGCTTGTATGAATCCTCAGCAATCTCAGTGAGGGATGAGGGTCTAATATGCTGCATGGGATGGTTCCCCATCTCCCATCTAGTATCCTTTCATTTCACTCCCCCCTTCCCTTATGAAAAAAAGCACAGCTCATAACTGCAAGATATTCAAACAAACAGTATTCAGTCATCATTTAGAGCACAATATCAAGTGTTTGGCACCATCACTAATTTTTTTTTTTCATTTCTTGCATGTGACTGCAGGAGAGAAACATTTGGAAAACAATAATAATACAAAAATTTGCAACCTTGCAGATCTTGAAAATTGAATGCTTTTAAAAGATGGGATTCAGAGGTGTTGACATCTGACTAAACTGTGAGTTAGTCTTTCTGCATGTAGGGTGGCCTTCAAGGCTCAGGCTTTGGCAGCTTCACACTATTACTGTAGCTGTGAGGGGAATTGTCATTTAATTAGTACTTCTTCAGAAAGGTTTCATTTGTATTTTTATGACAGTGACATCCCCCAACAATAAAAAATGTGGAGCAAACTATTCAAGTATTCCAGGCCCCATTATCTTGGAAGGTATCAATGTGGAAGCCCTTTCCTTCATAAGATGTTGGTGCTGAATGCAGTCATGCAGGTGAAAGTTAACTAAAGTAAGAGTTCATGAAGCTACTTTTTCAGGTCTGAGGGAAGGAAGGGGTTTAACCAAAATGTATGCAATACCATATCTATGGATTCCTGCTTCAGCCCCTATGATGTTCATGCAAGGATCACATGCTTTTTCCTTGAGTTGTGAATTATGCTCCATGCTCTGGTACCTTACATACTTTTCAGATTTGATATTGTCAGAATTAGGAAGAGTAAAGTAATTTCTTTTTGCAGAGAATATATCAGCAGCACATCCTCAGTCATGCACTAGTTGATTCATAAGTTAAGTACCAATATACCCAGGCTTGTAGGGAGAGAAGAGCATACCCAAAAAGAAAAATGATTTACATAATTGAATGTAGTAGCTGTTTCTCTAATTAGCTTGTGGCTCTAATTTCTGAGATACTCAACCAGCATCTGTTATATGACAAAATGACACTTTCTATAGCAATTTCATGGGAATGGTACTGACTTCAACATCAATCACCATCTTCAATTCCTTGGTTTTTGTTGTTTCCTTGCATGCACAGTGCTATTCATTCCCCAAAGATAAAAGTATGGGGGGGGGGGGGGGGGATCTAGACAGGTGCCCATGGACCTTCATGGAATCATGTTGACCAATCCTTCAACCAGTGAGTTCAGCATCTGGGAACATGCACATTTGTTTGGTATATGTTGAGGCACCTTCCACTTGAAAGAGCATGTCATGTTTGAAGCTTCAGTGTCCATCAATAACACATCATTACTACATACATATTACTGTATTATTACAGACATTGATTTGAAGACAGCAATTCCAGTTGACAGTGCAAGAAATGAAGTGGGGCTCCATGATGTTTCCTGTCCTCACCACGTATTAAAAACCTGATGAATTCAATTCCCTATCCATAATATGAGGATTGGGGTCACTCCAATAATCACAATTGAAACAATTTACTTGTCCACTCCAGAGAGTAGTTTAGATATTCTGTAGGAAAAAATATGTTCCTTTCATTGATGCAAATGGTTATCTCCCTGTTAACAATAGCATAATGGTAGCACACATGATTCACCCAGTAGACAGAAGCACTGTCTTGCTATTAAATCTTTTGATGATGTCTACCCAACAGTTTTATTTCAAAATATGTATTTGTAATCTTTTAATATTGTTGTATAAGGTTTCTGGCCTTTAGCCCAAGCACCTTCTCAGGTTCACCTGAGAAGTAAGGTGTTTGGAGCTGAAGAAGCAAGATATTTTTTGCATGACAAGTTTGCATGAGGCCCACCAACTGCCATCATATACACAAGTGAGATAGGAAATGTATGCTCTGCTTGTGTAAAGATAAGTGTAAAGTATGGTTATATTTACTCTATCCTGTCTTAATCTTTTGCACTCCTTCAATGGAAATCCCTTTCTTCTTTGAAGGTGAGACAATTGTTCTGTAAAGAATGAAATTCCTGTCGTTCAAAGATTCAATGGTCCTGTTCCTCTGAAGGAGTAGCAATGCCAAGGGGCAGATGACTAGAGTGTACTTTCTTGGATGTACTGGTTTCTTTTCTGCTCTTATCTAAAACTCTCCCATTACACATGGTAGATCACATGTAGATGAAGACATGAGATGGAGATTTCTTTAGATGTAATGAATCATTTGAAATAAATGATTTTGGCATTCAGAGATCAGCCATTCAGTTCTGTAATGAGTTTTGAGTAATTACTATTTACAAAGAAAGTAGAGAGGGAGGTTTTGGCAATCATCACCAGATGCTGTAGAAATGGTTTGTACTCTTTGGATTGAATCCTAAGTCCAGATATGTGCATTCTCGATTCAAAATGATGTGGATATCAAGATCAGGCACTTGATATTTGAGGTGCAGTGTCAAAAATATTAACATGTTGCTTGTTCTTATAATCAGTTTTGAGGTGTTAAGTCATGAAAAATCAGGGTCATTCCCTACCGTGCAGATGCCTGCGGGCCGCACCCATAATTTTCCACTGAAATTTGTGGCAATAGTATCAAAGCAGAAATTTCTAAAACACAAGGCGGGCCGGATGAACCACCTCCGCGGGCCGTATGTTTGACACCCCTGTTCTAGGAGATATCCATATGCAGTAGTTTTCCTCAGCTGTAAACCCACCTGGGTTAGAGGAATGTGTGACTCTGACCCTCACTGTGCTAGCTTCGCCCACAGATGAGGGAAATGGGTTCCTTGCATCAGGCAGGAAGAAACAGCTGAAGTGAATAAGATGGAAACAGACATCACTTGATTGGGGGAAATGCTTGTCTGTATTCTTGTGAAACAAAATCCATCCCATGCATTTTATTGTAACCTATTATAATGGATACGACCTTAAGCTCTATTACATTCCTGTTACCCTACCAAGGTGTGGTAACTGTCAGAGGCATTCTCCTTGACAGCAGTAAATGAATTATTTCTAAAGTGGTCATATATTTTTTACTTCAACATGAGTGTCGAGTGTAGACGTGGGAAATAGAATATGAAGCTATTAAGACCGTACGATGAATAAATTGAGAAAAGGCTAGGTGACGAGGCATTGATCCTCCTTAGACTGGGAGAGATTGCGCCAATCAATATGAGCACATGCCCTTCTATACTTGACAGATTTATGGAGAGAGCTCTTAGGGTTCTCTGCTGTACCTACAGTTTCGGTCAACATTGAGGATGATCTATGTTCTTCCAAACATTTGGGACGGGACATTGAAGTTTTTGTCGGTCAGTTTGGCTGAGTGTATCGAGAGCTGAAATGCCAATCTCACTGGTTTTCACATATCACACCATTAATTCATTGTCTGCATTACATCATGGACCGTCGACGTTTGTGGTCGACAAGCCAAGATAATCATGTCCATCCATATTAACGTCACAAAGATTTATTCTGATTTTCCAAATTGCTTTGACGTTGATCTCTGCTTATCCAACCATCAACAATAATAAATTGGACTTGATGTGAATCCTTCTGAATTATTGGGTTGGAATTTGACGATGGACACATATAGGTGATAAGTTGAACTCAAGATGCAGTTCTCTTTTTGCTACTAAATTGCAACACAGTCATGTCACCTACGCAGAAGTGAGATCCCCTCATTATGTTGAGTTTAATAATGAAAACTAAGGTAGATACCCCACGGATGCTGAGCACGGCAACTGGCATTTATTCCAGTTCCTGGGGCAATAACCATACGGTCGGACATATTCTCCTATTCCTGTAACAGTGGGGTTTGCTGTACATTTCCTACATTTTGGTCAGAAGTCGTGTTTTTTCAGTGTGTTTAGTCGCGGAGAAGCATTTTTTCTTCACTTTAGAAGTTTAATAGGAAGTGATTAGCGAATGACGCCCATGGCTGTTCTCATGGACTACGTAGTCGCACGTCTGCTGCGACCTCTTTTGTCGAAACTAATCAGATGACATCGACATGGAATAGGAGCAAATGAATACAGCCCAGATAAGATAAACAGGTTGAAGTGAGTGCTGGTAATGCCATCTTTGACTGCTTTTCTCGTGACGCCCCCACTCCTCAGGTGAAATTTATGGGTGAAATGTCTGTGCTTTCTGAAAGGGGAGGATTAGGAGTCTGAGATTGGAAATGCAAAAAAATTTGAGATTCTGAAGTCAGGTCCTGGTTAAGCCAAGAAAAGTCCTGTACACCCCTGCAGGACTCCCCCTAGAATTTAGAAGCTTCACCCGGCTGCAACTATGTTAAGCAAATTACTCGAGTGCCCCCCTCGGACAGAATTTATCAGCTTCTTAGAGGTTTTGTTACAAAAACCTGAAAGTTCAGTTTCAAAACTTTCTTCCGAAGTGATGAGATCGATCGTGGAGTTCGATATCGATGGCTTGCCTTTAGAAAAATCTCGTGGTAGGTGTTGTTTGCAGGGTAATAAATATTTGCTCCAATATCCCAAGATGGCTATTACCCTGCGATGGCGTACCAAGGATTAGGAAGAAAAAAATCGTTCCAGGTCGTGCTGTCCTCTCATGTGAAGGAAAGTCAAAAACGAAAAAAATTGCGATGCCCTGTCATCCATGAATTCGCATGAAACTTGCAGTGGATCTTTCTGTCTCCGATCCCTTCGCCTTTTCTGTACAGGATGGACAAATTAAAGGATGCCAATTTTGGAAATTTATCATGGCACATTCGTGTAGACAGATCCATGGAAATTTGGAGGACTTTGTCCCGTCGAGCGTTGTGAAAAAATGTATGCCACTCAAATCGCCAGTGCTGCTCGGGTGCAGCTTGGCTTATAGAGGGTCTTGTTTTATTTTCATTTTCTTGGTAATCAATGGGCACATCTTCAATCAGTACCTGAGAGATTTCTTTGGCGAGGTGGCATAATCCATGTCAAACAATGTTAGTTTTCCCATGAGTTTGCCATCGATATTCACCTTGTGACTCCTTTTAATGTGTGCCCTCAATGGTTCACGTTCGATGACATTTTATGAAGATGAGAATATATTAAACTACTTGTGTTTTTTTTTTACTCAGCAATAGTTGTCCTACTTTTCCATGGCCATCAGTGACGGCGCCGCAGGCAGCTGATGCAGCTTTCTCCTTCGACTGAGCGAAATGACTTTCCGACTGAGCCTATTCATGAAGTGTCTCGGGCAGTCACTGGAGTAACAGGTCTCTGGCATGTCCAGCCTATTCAGCCTCTGACATCGCGTTTCTTCCTGGATTGCGTAATATTACCGTTTCTCACATACCGGAGATAGCGGTGCCCTGCTACGATAAGGATTTCCGATATCGCATTCCTAAGATTCCTTTGAAAATCAGGGCGAAACAGCCCTCTTCCCGAATAAATCATCCTTCCACTCCAAGTGCCTATTGCCGCCCTTTGAAGTGCACGTCTGGATAAATCTCGATTAAAGCGGAGAAGACAACACGATATACAGAAGGCGTGGGATGACCTTGGATCGTTGACCTCGTCGTGGGTTTGTTTGGCCTTGCTTCTGTGCACAAACAAGTGGGCCGTGATCTCTTGCACTCGAGTTGCCGTGTTGTCGTATCGCAAGTTCACTCTCTTCGTCTGAGTCCGAAATTCTCATATGCCATGTGTTCCAGTGTACACGACGTTCCTCTTATCGCTTCTGACTTCATTTCCATTTTGCGAGGCCTATTTTTGTTTTCCATCAAAAGAGAAAACAAACAAAGGTTCCAGAGAATATGTTTTTTTTTTTCAAGAAAATACCTACGTCACGAGGTCACACGTTGTAGGTGACTCTGAGGTGAAAATTCCCTGAATCATGCCGTAGTGTTCCTGCAGTGATTGTTCCTTTTGATCGTGCAGTGGAGTAATCCTCGTATCACTCTCCCGTAGACAGTACGATTTGCGCCGTGGAAGTAGTACATGTATCGATTATCTTACACTGTTTATAGTAGAGGGAAAAGACGTAGAATAATCACTTTTTTTGATTGGACCTCCATTCAGATAATATCACGTGATTCGTAGTCGGTCACGTGACGTCTGACGTCAGCCTCAGGGAGATACAGTAGCGGCCGTGTCAACTCCATCTGCATCTAGTTAGTACAATGGAGACGGCAAGGCAGTGGCTGGATCCCGTGCTGCGGATCCCGGATGTGATCAACGAAGTCCTGGGCGATGTACATCCATTCCGCATCATCGTTCTCACCTGCGGGGCGACCATCTTAGCCTTCTATCTGCGGAACCTCGAGATCACCGACGGTGCGCCTTTATTTTCATTAGATCTACTTAATCCGCTTATTTCACGACCACCGCACGGTGGTCGTGAGATGTACCCCAGGGCTTGGCACCTCTGGGTTAATTGGTCACTCTCATACTCATCCCTGATTAGACTAATCACTTCCGCTTATCTGATATTCGTATTGAAGTCTGTTAGATTTTAGATCTACACAGCTCACTAGCTCACAGCGCAGTCAGCTGGGGCAGAGCAGAGACAAGGCTTCTTGAACTTATGAATCACAATCTGCGAAAAAAAAGTTTTTCAAGGGTTTTGAGTAGAGATGAACCCATGTCTTTGATAATTGCCAAGGTAGGCCGTATGAAAAATGTAGGAAAGTTGCCAGTGCAAATAAGAGGGCAAGTGGAGGGCGGAAGCACCATATCGAGTCCAACGGTCGCCTACTCCAAGAGCCCTCCTTTTATCTTTGCACCAGTGGTGCCAGATAGAGCACTCGGCTGCGTGCAGAACACCTATTTATCAGTTTATATCTGCGCATGACGGTACGACGGAAGTGAGTGGGTGTCATTCCTTCACTCTTTTTCTATTCAAAGGACACTGCATGCTCGCACGCTGGAAGGTCTCAAGTCCCATCGAAACCTTCCCGCTTTTTATATATGTTATTAATTCGATTTTTTTTTACTCGTAGACCAGGTAACCCTAGAAAACTCGATAAATTCTGATTCCCCCTCCTGCCGCTCTAGGATTATTGGGGTGGGCCATGAATGCTCACACCAAATCAAAGCCTTATATTTCCTGTACTAATAATTTATCATCGAATCAACTGAATCGGAACCAGACAGAGTCTCACTGTAACTACTGTATTCACAAAATATTTTGTGTCCCCTTTCTTCTTGACGGTAACCTGCAATCTTGGGGCGGCTGGTCGGTTACACTGGATGGGCATAGTTCCATATCTCTTTCAGTACCAGTCTTATTCGATTCAAGTCACTTGATTTCGTTTTTGGACAGTTACTTCCAGCTGACTCCGCCCACTGTTAATGTATTTGATTCCAGAGTTGCAAGGGGGCCGTTCATGTTTATTGATAATTTCTCTAAGTGGTCTGCTTGACAAGTTTTTGTGTGACTCAGACAAGTCATGTGACTCAGAGTAGGAGTCCTGTTGAGACATCCAAGATTGGCCACCAGAGAGAGGCTGACGTATAGGTACCGTGTCTCATTTCCTTTGCTTCTTTTGCTTTTCTTGGGCATGCAGAAATATAAAAATTACACGTGAATTGAATGTTTATGGCCCACCCTGCACTTCATGTTTTTTTGCGCTTCTGATCGATACTGACTGCCGTCTTGACACCGCCCCCGGGAGTCATTTCCTTCCGCGAAAAGAATGCAGGACTAGCATGTACACACGTACTCGCGTGCTCGTGACTCCATGGGGCGAAGATGCTGAGATAAGGGGGGGGGGGGCATGCATGGGGCGCGAAGGGAAGCTCCCTAGGTGCTAGAGATACGTGCAAATGATTGAAGCTGACTGGCAAACATCTTCTTAAGCACTTCCCTATAGATTTATGATTATAGTGTGGGGTGGGAGCGCTCGGGAAGGCTGACGCAGGACAGAGAGAAGGACGGTATTGAGGTGTGCCCGAGATGTAGGGTATGCCTTCTGTGACTATTGCACCTTTACCCAAGCAGCAAGTTCACGTAAACACGATATCAATTTCTTGCAAACAATGTAAATTTCTTGCGATTGCCATGAAAATGACATCACGTTTACGTAAAATTTATGTTCATATATTTACGTCACCAAAGTGTACGTGTATTTTACATCAACAATTTCTGCAAACATGTTGACATTTTCTTGACAATGGTTTGCGTAAAAATGATATAAAATGGACAAAAACTTTGCATTCATTTTACGTAAAATTAACATAAACATGCTGTTTGGGTAGTTTCGCATTGATGAGTAACAGTAGTGTTATGTTTTATTTGTTTCCTCAGTAGCATTGCGAAGTTCATGAGTCTTAGTGCGATTTGGTTTGAGTCAGATTTTTGTGATATTTTGCTCAAAGAATTTAAAATACATTTGGTTGAGTAGGTTCGTGGTTTAATTTTCATTCGAGAAGTTGAAATGGCCTGCATCATCAGTCACCCGGATGAGGCAACAATGACTTTTTAATATATATTATATTCAGTGAAGTTCACAAAGGGCTACGGTATGAGGTGTGGAGGTCCTCCATCCCGGTCCAGAGGTGGTGGTGGAGGGAGAATGTTTTGGATGCAATTTTCCATTTTCTCCTCCATATTTCATATCGTGCAGCTATCTGAATAAGGTATCGAAGATTCAATTTTGGCACCATGGAGGGTTACTGCGAACAAACAAATCAATAAAATCATAGCACCCTATCAAATTCTCTTTCTTTTGACATAAACAATGTTCTAGTCCAAAAAAGATTTTAAAGAAAGTTATTACAACATTAAAATATGTAGTGGATGTGTACGCACCCTGTAGAATGGCTGGTTTGCTTTCCTTTCCCTCCCTCATTCCTCACCCCGCCTTCACGCATTCTTCAAAGCCTCAATTTCTTGCTCTGATTGTGTACTTCGGCTTATATCTATGATCTCCCCCATTTTTCTTTTTTGGATATTTGTCTTGCAATTTTCAGTCGCAGTAGATATTCATTCACTATTATGTTTGACTGGCCTGAGCCAATTTTGGACCTTCAGTAATTTCCCCCATTTTTTGGTGCCTATGCCAAAGTATGGTTGATTAATGAAGTTCTTTTTGCTTTTATATGCGGGAGCAGAGCCATGGAGGAGGGTGAGGGCCTGGGGATTACGCAAGTTATTCAAGTTGTCCTTCATACGCAAGTATGTGGATAGGGAAGTGCAGAAGGCAAGGAAGGAGCTGATTCATGGATTGGACCAAGAGGTTGCTGGATCTCCTTATATCACTCACCTTCCTTCTCAAGGCCTTGACCCCAATGACATCTTACAACGAACTGAACTCTACTGCAAATTTGGTCTGCACTACCCCCTCTTTCTTACTTTTTCATGATTCCAAAAATCCTGGGAAAAAAAGAGAAAAGAAATTAGGTTCAGAAGTCAGGGAAACTGCCTCCATTTCTAAGTCTAGAATATTGGCTAAGTTAGAAATCTGCCTTCTAAGTGACAATGAACTTGCATACTGCAAATATTGGGTTTCATAATCTTTACCTTCACCCAGAAGTTAAAGTAATAGATATTTTCTTGCTTTTTTTTTCCATAAAGCTTTTCCATGAAGCCTGTTGGAAATGTATCTTGCTTGTGAATAGGTAAACCTGATTCTCTGATTACAGTCATCTCCACTTAATGGAATACTCCAGGGACCCATGAACTTTATCCCATAGTCCAGAGTATTCTAATAAACCTGTTTGTCATTTCAAAATACTTTTAGCATATTAATTTTGCACTCTTTGGTTTTTAAGTTTTGAATTCCTCTTTAGCATGTTTTGTGTCTTTTCCATAATATATTTTCAAAGTAAACTTTAACTAGCTTATATCCAATCCGAGAACTAAGTTTTTGTCAAATCTCATTGCACAACTTCCCATGCCTTTTAATAGTTTTTGGTACATTTATTCATCTATCCAATCATCAATCCACATATCCATATCTTCAAAACAGGAAAAAAGCATGCTTTTTTAATGTGGATTCTTTAAGAAATCCATGAAACCATGTCAACATGGCAGTTATGTCTAGTATAACTGCATAACCCTATTGTGGATGAGGTTGGAGCCTAATGGATGCATTGAGCAGAAAAAAAGTTGCATGTGGCATCATCAACTATCATATTTGGAATGACAAGCAAGTCTTGTTCACTCAATAGGTTTGTGGACTCATACTGGGTGATGTTGGTTATATTTGACTTTGCATGTTTTATATGTTTTGTTTAAGACTTGTCAGACAGGTGTATGAAGTTTTCTTTGTGGAA
Source organism: Darwinula stevensoni (assembly GCA_905338385.1). Classification (NCBI taxonomy): domain Eukaryota; kingdom Metazoa; phylum Arthropoda; class Ostracoda; order Podocopida; family Darwinulidae; genus Darwinula; species Darwinula stevensoni. Next base: position 26,830 of record CAJPEV010001518.1, read on the forward strand.
TTAGAATGCAAAAGATAATTAGCCCTAAACAATAGGACAGCTTTAATTACATTGCATTGTCTTGAGCCTAGCACATACCCATTGGTTCTGGTACAGGGAAGGTGAAATATGAGGAGGGTAGAGCCTCAGGAGCTGTGTATGAAGTGGACCCCAAACAATATGAGATCATGATGAAAGTGTATGCTAGGACAGTGAAGTTCAACAACCTTCATAGAGACATCTTTCCTGGATGCCGTAAAATGGAGGCAGAAATTGTGAGGATGGTCTGTAACATCTTCCATGGTGGAAAGAATTCCTGTGGAGTTGTGAGTTTCTCTTTCTCAGCCTTCTAACCCTTTACTTTACAAATCTCTCTGCCACTACAGTATCTATTTAATGAGCAAAAGTCTTAAAGCAAATGGATTACATCATATTTAAAGTCCATTTTTGTAGTACATTATCTTTGAAGTATTTCAAGGTATATTTAAATTCAACTCAAACCATAATTGCTTGACTAATTAGGTTACTGAAAGGGCTTGATATTGGGTGAGGCTATTCAGTTTCCATCTTATATTCTGATTAATTAAACTTCATAAAAATTGATTGCATCATTTGAAAGTGGAACAGCGGTAGTTTGGCCTTCATGGTTGCTTTTGATTGCTTCTCGAATAACAACATTTTTTGTTGTTGTGGGAATCCCATATCTATGATGTGCCATTTACTAATAAACCCTTTATCAACCTGAATGCAATTGAAATATTATTTTCTTCAGTCAGAAGTTATAAGCAGAATTTCCAGAGCTTGACAGAGCTCATAAGAACTTATAGCACCCTGGGATGCTCAATCAAGTTACTGTAGCAGCTGCTATTAATGGGAGATTCCATGTGAAATTTTGATATGATGTCACACTTTGAAATCCTATAATCAATACTAATAACTGTGGCAATAGTGCAACCCATTTTATGATGCATCACTTTACAGTAGATTCTTCTACCCCTAAGCCAAATTCCTTTCATTTGGGGGTGTGATCCCTTATTACTCTTCCTTTGTTTGTTATCAATTGGTCCAGTCCTGAACACCAAACAATTTTGGTAGTTGGTTCTGGAATTTATTTGTGTGCATTATTGGAAGCAACTAGATGACACATCTTATGATTTCGGTGGCAGTTGACATCAGGGGGAACAGAGTCTCTTATCCTGGCCTGCTTGGCATACCGGAACTGGGCAAGGGAGGAGCGAGGGATTTCGAGGCCTGAAATGGTTGTTCCAGTCTCAGCCCATGCTGGCTTTGACAAAGCTGCATCTTTTCTCAACATGAAGATCCGCCATGTCCCAGTGGACCCAGTCACTCAGAAGGTCAACCCTCAGATCATGAAGAAATACATCAACCGCAACACTTGCATGGTTAGCTTTTCCTAGCATTTCTGGAATCCACTTTTCATCCTATAATTATTATCCGTAATTATTATTGTACTTCTTATGTGGTTGTTGAGTGATTTTAGTACCCTTTTCATATACTTTTGGCATGGTACTGTAGTTTCATCAGTTCAGATTAAGGACTCCCAGCTAAGTTAGCCACTGGTGTGGCTCTCTCAGACTTAAAAGTCATACCACTCATCATAAAGGCATCTGATTCCAAGCTACAATTTTATCAACATTCACTGTACCAATAAGTGACCATAGATGTAGAAGTGGAACTTAGATGTGGAAGTAATTAGTGTAATATTTTACAATGTATAGTTTTTAAGTTCAAAACTTAGTAATGGTTGAAATTCAAAGGCAGAGAAGCTTGCTGTGCCTCTGTGCAGGGGAACTGCTTGTCTTGAGGCTCAGGTCTATATAGATATCATAGTCCACATCACATGGCACTGCCAGAGTCTTTGGATTTCTTTCTATTGATTCAATTGATTCTATTGATTCAATATATTCATTTTAGGAGCAGAGGCATTATGGCTTGTCTGTCTCACTTCACACATAATCAGTACAAGGAACACAAATTTTGACAATTGGCTTTGTCATGTCCGTTAGTAGTCTCTTTCTAATGCAGCTACAACAGAACCATACCAGGTCTGGGAGAGGTGCCAAGTTATGTTGGAGATGTAAATGACTTATCCAGGTGATTTTCAATACTTGAAACACCATTTTCACCTGAATGGAAAAATAAATATTGCTTTGCAGTGTGAGTGGAGGGAAGTTTGAGTAGATTTACTGAATTCAAACACCATTGTGAGAAATTGTAGTCAAAATTGGAATGGGTAATTGACCAGTTCATTGACACATTCACTGCCAAAGTCAGCTATGGTTGATTTACAAAACTACTACTAAGAATGCCATTGTTGACTAAGGTCAATTTGAAATGTCATTCACAAATAACCCCACAAAGTGCCCAGAGACGATGCGGAAGGTGATGCAGGGTTCTTCTCAGACACCATCTGGCACTTACATTATTGCTTCAAAATTTTCCACTCCTCCAGTTACTTACAAGCAAGCCCACACTGTTTATCAGCTACTGCAGATGAGCCACAAGTTGCAGCCATGTGCTCGGGATGCTTGAGAGAGGAATACATAGAGAAAAAGCTTTTAAATGATACAGATGCTGATATTGAATTTGTTCCAGAATATGACAGACTCCTCACCTGATTAGGATGAAAAAGTTGAAGGTGGTGCAGGTACATCCCACTCAAAGAAAAGGACAAAATGTCCACAAGGCGTTGCCGAGTCATGCATGCACCTCAACAAGAAAAGTGAACCCCCTATTTTTGTTAGTTCTGTGGGGAATGCTATTGCATTACACATGGTTTCACACCCTCAAGATGTACTGAGTAATTATTGGAAATTTCAGATTTAAACTCTTCATCGTTGACCATAAACATTATTTAGTATTTAGAAAATAGTATTTCCTGTGCTATTAATTTCTCAATTGAATCTCAAGAATGCACAAAGACTCACTGTAACTATTCACAAAATATTTTTTATGTGTTCCTATTCTCCTTGACCTGCAATATTTGAGTCTGCTGGTTGATTACACTAGATGGATATACGAGGTAGTCCCACTCCTCTTTCAGTGCCAGCCTCAGCTGATTAGGTCACTGGTTTTCGTTATTGGATATTTACTTTGAGGAGACTCCAATTACAGTAAATATTGGATTATAGTCAGAGTTGTAAGGCATCTGTTTGTGCTTTTTTAAAAATAATTTCTGCTACATGGTCAGCTAGAGAATGTTTGGAACATCAAGCCATATGACTCTGAGAAGTCCAGCTGAAGCACTGAAGATTGGCCACCAAAGACATACTGAGACAAAGACAAAGACATACCAAAGCTGACATACAGTGTCGCATAAATGTGTGCCTATTGTTTCAGACTTATGGAACACTCTGTAGATATCAAATCTTTTTTTGATATTTTTAGGCATACAGAAATAGAAAAGTTACATGTGGTATACATATTTAGAGTCTACCTTGTAATAAATTTATTCATGTGATTTTTTTAAAAGTTTGTTTTTATAAAACAGTGCGCACATTTATGCAGACGCCAAAAGATGCTGGCAGTCTAGTGACAATCCCAGTTTAAAAATCTTGCAGGGAATGTGTTAAAAACAGACATCTGACCTGCAGGCTCTGCATCCTGCATAAATTGACCTGCAGTGATGGTCATTTAGGTCAATAAGTCCTATTCTAGTGTGGTTTTTTCCTCCACTAGTTTGCCCTCCATTTTGATATTAGGACTCACAAGTTGCAACTCTGACTTTTTCAAGATTGACTTTGGTATGTACATTGCATATGTTGGAATATGACTGGTATTTAGCTTTAGAGAGGACAAGTAGACTGTTCCATGAGTACCATGCATTTATTGACCAAGGCATTGGGATTCACATTTCATAGTTTAGACCTTCTCTGTTATTTAGGTCTCTAATACCTTATGTTCAACCAAAAGTTCTAAGGTTGTACCTTAGCCTTGTAAGTTAGTATAGTTGCAAGATTTTAAACAGCAGGCTAGGCCTCCTCACATGCAAGGTGGTATTAGAATGAACGTAGTGTTGTCATGCCAAGCAGTTGCCACAACACAGAAAATAAGTAGATTGCTCAAGTATAATTTGAAGTAGAACTTGTAATTCATTCTTCAGCCATAAGAGCCATAGTGCAATAGTTCTGAGAACCATACAATTACTGATTTGAATGATGATGTCAATGATAGTAAAGTGACCCAATAAATAGTCTGTCCCATCACTAATCTAAATACAGTTCAAAAAGAGTTCCTTAATTCAAACATTGTTTGATAAGAATTCCTTATTTCTAAAAGATATCTCCAAACAATGCAACAGATACCATGGACTTTGGTAGTTGAATAAGAAAGAGAGAGGTTATTTCTTTTGTGATGCAGTTGGTGGGATCTGCCCCGGGTTTTCCTCATGGGGTCATGGATCCCATTGAGGAGATAGCAAGGCTGGGGGCATCACGGGGGATTCCTGTTCATGTGGATGGTTGCCTTGGAGGATTCCTAATTGCTTTCATGGAGGATGCCGGGTTCCCCTTTCCTCCCTTTGACTTTCGTGTCAAGGGTGTCACCAGCATTTCAGCTGACACGCACAAGGTCTGAGTTCCAATAGTGCAAGTAGAGCCCTCCATGGTTTGCATTCCTTGATTCACATTATACAATATCATATGTAGTGGTGAAATAACAATGAATGGTAAGTGGTGATTGAGACTAATCAGTAAATAGTATTTTTGTTCCTTTACCATTTGATTCATATCTATCTTGAGTCATGTCCGAACTTCATATGTACAGTGTGAACTTGAATTTCTAGTGTTTATCATTGTTCATAAATTTGCCAATTTATTTCAAAGTTTAAACCTATGCAACTCTCACTGCTTATCTCTACTTGAAAATGATCGTGATTGTGTCTCTTTTGTCTTGATCCTCCTAGTATGGATATTGCATCAAGGGGAGCTCAACTGTGATGTACTCTGAGCCCATATATCTGCAACATCAGATCTATGTCAATGCAGACTGGCAGGGTGGTGCATATGCCACTCCTACCCTTGCTGGATCCAGGCCTGGTGGTGAGATCACTCTAATCCAAGTCCTCTTTACACTATGACAGTGGGATCTTTAACAGGGTTCCCACAGACATGGCAAGTCTAAAAAAATCAAGGAAAAGGAAATGGAGTTTAACAATCATGGAACATGTAAAAGTTTAACCCTTTTGCTGCATTAATTTTGAGGAGGTAATGGAACTGTGGACAACTGAAGTTGCCTTTCGCAGTGAAAGGGTCAAGCAACTGTTGTTTGAAAAGAAGGGAAAGCAAGTTGATGATGGTATGATAAAAGGGATGGCTGTTTATGAAAACACACATATTGGTCAGGGAAACTGATGCAAAAATAATCCACAAAATAAGCTGCCTATTCAGGGAAATGGATTCCCAAGTTTTCCTGCAATCCTCTTCTAAAGTATGATTTGATTCAGGTTGTGAGTTATGCTTGATCTCTGCAAAGCAAATTTATTTGAAGATCAGCACCTTAGAGAGTGAGGTAGTTGATAATATATGATGACACACAGGTCGTGTGTGACGATCCAAAATTGTTGTCAATCCCATAAACTTAAAACTTGTGTAACTTAAACTATTAATTCTGTGAAGGTCTAATTCCAATTTGTCACCAATTCTGATTACTGGCAAGTTATCAGAATGGGAGACAATTTGGAACGAGGAGACTCATAAGAGGTGCCAGCACTTCACACCAGCTGGTGCTTATTGATGCTGAGTGTAAGAGATGGGGTGAACTTAAAGTCATCCTTTTCTGTTGTTCCAAAATAAATCCAAAATTCACACACTGATGAACTCCATCAGCAGATGGCAATTCTGTATGGATAATACTCCAAGCATTAGGAACAGTCAATGCTGATTTAATGAATTTTGGATAGGTTGAGAATCCTTGTAGTAGGAGAAGTAATGAGCCACTGGAGGGGAGACCTCTTTCAGCAGATACTGATAGTCAAGTGCTCTGAGCATGAAATTGCTGAATGCAGAAATTGCTAAATACCAGCACTCAAATATTGTTGTCTGTTTGGCATGTAATTTGTTAGCCAAGCAGAGCTTGAACCCAAAGTATTTGACTTTGAAAAATTGCTGAATAAGGTTGGACTTCATGAGGATCATCTTAGTAGGAGTCTGGATAAAAAAAAAGCATTAAATCATTCTAAAACTTTGAGGATTATATTAAAAAAATAAAAACCATTGACATCTCACGAGGGGCTTCATTTGTGAATGTGCCTTAAAACAAAAAAAAAGATTTTATTTTAAACTCATACTTTCCTGCACTCAGTCCTAGAGGGCACCATGTGGTGCAAGGAACTGGTGCCACTGCTCTGAGTTCTCTGTCATTTTTGCAGGAATTATCAGAACAAGCTGCAGTTAGGAATGTGATTTCCACTGTCAAGAGAACGACTAACATAAGTTCTTATAGATTATGAAGTCATATTTTCCAGGGAAAATTAAACTTATGTTGTACCTCATGGATGAATGACTCCAGTTTAATTCTGGAATTGAATATGAAATACCCAGTAGCCCAATAAAAGATCTCAACTTTGCACAGCTGTAGATGAAATACCACATGAGGAAATTTACTGGGTGTTTTATCTAACATGTAGGGAATAGTATACAAATTTTAATGAAAATGGGTCTCAGAACCCAAGTAACAGCCATTTTTTTTAGAGCAATGTCAAATGAATTAGCCTGTTTGCAGTCTCCTCAGCTGGACTGGGCTAGACTGAATGATGATGCATTGAATAAGAAGCTAGAGTTTGCATGCTGATGTGCTCACTATTTTGGCAAGGCATGAAGCAAAGGCTGTTACTCAGTTTCTGACCATCAAGCCATCACCCAGGTCTGTAGTAGGTAGATACAAGACAGATTCAGTCTATAAATGTGGAATTGAATACCTAATTCAGAATGAAGGCTGATTTGCTTTGCCATCACATGGCTGAGCTACATGGGGGGAAGTGCAGCTAAGGTTTTATGCACCCTGTACATTTCTATATAAAATCAACATCTCAAAAACAGTGAAAAGAGAAAGCAAAGTTGATCAATTGAAACCCTTATGCTTCATGTTACCTGTCTTCATAAAAAAGCAACTCAACTCATGAGATAATCAGTGTTGAAGGAGCAACTAGAGGGAATGTAGTATTTATTTGTTCAGGTCCTTTCCATGGGCTTAGCTGGTAATGGTGAGTTTTACCTCAGAGAGTTCCTCTCCTTTGTTCACAGATAGCATGTAAGGCTACCCTCCAAAATTATGCATATTGCAATACATAGGTGATAGAGGGATGATGCTATTGATGTGTTTATGATGTAGGAATGACAGCAGCATCCTGGGCAGGGCTACTTCACATGGGCTATGATGGATATGTTCAGGCAACAAGGAATATCATCAGCAAGGCAAGATATATTGAAGCCAAGTGAGTCTATCCTTTCTTCAGCCTGCATTCCTTCAGTCCATGGTGCAAACCAAGGGGGTATGGATTGGATACAAAGTCTGGGTAAGGTAATGAAAAGGTAGATATTCAGCTTTTGGGAAAGTAAAGAGAATAGGTTATGTTAGAAGATACAAATCTATTTGCTTAAAAAATCCTGCTATTTTTTTTCATTTCTGATGGAGGGATCTTTGTGTCTCCAAAATATTGAGCCATACCTCTATCACATGAGTTACCAGTTCATGAGCTCTTCACTTTTTATTGTCCTTGCATTTAATTTTCCCCATGTACCCCCATGGATTCTTATCCAGGAAGGTTTTGGTCAATTGTTTTTTTTTTTCATATTTCCTTCTAAAGCAGGTCTCCAGACCTATTCCAAAAACAGACTTTTATTTTTTGTATCTCACGTATCCTATTGCCATGATTGTAATGAATGCTAATCTTGATGTATATCAGAAATAAATTCCCATCTCAGAAGTGGAAAAAAGCCACCCAAGGTAGAAAACACAAAGAGCAAAAAGAAAATTCAAATTGAATATTTTAATAGAATATTTTCATGCATTATTCTAATAATACTGACATTTTGTTCTTTGCATTTTAAAATAAAATTTGTGTTTGACATTGTAATATATCTTAAGATTATATATCTCATGATGTGATGCAGTCTATGTTAATGAGAAGGAATGGAGATGGTTATGACACCAAATGTGAGACAAGGTCTAACAGGAATTTATTGTTATATGTTTTCTTGTGTCATGAATGAAGTGTGAAGAAGATCCCTGGGCTGAAGACACTGGGACCACCAGAAGTGTCAATTGTGAGCATTATGTCTGACACCTTCAGCATCTACCGCTTCTCTGATGGCATGTTCCAAAGAGGCTGGGCCCTCAGCAACCTCCAGTCACCTTCTGCGTATGTCTCCATGCTCGTTTCAACCTCCTGGCTTTTGATAGGCAGGCACTAAAGTCCAGACCTACATAAATACAGGGTGCCCGAAAGTTACTTCCCTACTTCCAAAGGCCCTATCTCCATTATGGAGTGGCCTAGAAACTTCATATTTGCCATGTACAGTGGTGGATGACAGCAAAGTTTCCAAAAAGTTTCTGAATATTGCCTCCAAGGCAATGCTGTACCAGCCAGAGACACGGTCCAAAGTCAAGACACATACCTGTATCAGCATGAATGGCAAGATTAGACCTTTAGGTATTCAATGTGACCACCAGCTTCCTCCATCACCGCCTCCATCTGTGTAATGGTGATAGGCAGTAGAATGTAATTGGTCAGATGACAGTGACAGGATTAGGTGCTCTATACATTCCTTAAGCTCCACTGTGTTAACAGGATGCTCACTATAAACCTTAGACTTCCAGGAAATTCCACAGCCAGAAGTCCACAGGTACATGATCCAGTGACCTTGGCAGCCAGGCCTGTGGGAAGGACCTGCTGATTACACGATCCTGGAACGTACGTTGGAGAAGAGATGGGATGGGGCCCTTCCGCACAATGGGAGATGTTTTAAGTCCAAAGATTACAGTGGCCATCCTGTGAACTTAGTGGAGCTCAAAGAATGCATATGGCACCAAATCCCGTAGTCATCTGGCCAATTATATTCTGTCATCTATCATGTCATTCCACAGTTGGAGGCAATGGTGCCGGTGGCCCCATCGAATGCCTACATGTCTGATCATGCCATTCACACCAATACAGGTATGGCAATTAAATTTGCAGATGACATGAAAAAAGGTTTCATCATGAATGGGTAGGAAGATGGCTAAAGCAAAAAGAGATTTGGAGCTTTTTGGTGAGTGGAGGAAAAAATGGCTAATGATGTTTAAATGTAAGATCCTTCACAACCATCATAATAATGATAATAGGTCTCCAAAGCTGAAAAGATAAATTTGAGGAAGCAAACAGGGAGAGGGACTTAACCACTCTGACTTTCAGTCAGAGTGGTCAGAACATTTAACCACCTTTTTATTGTGCTCTTGAGCCTGAGGAAGGGGGGGTCAAGACTTGTGACCACTCCTCTAGAGTCAGAGCCAGATTAAGGGGGGGACAAATGGGGCAGTTGCCCTGGGCCCCCAAAGGAAATTGAAAACATTAAGTTAAAAAAAGTATTGTATTTGTGTAAAGTAGAAGGGGGGAGCCCCAGGAATTCACTTGCCCCGGGCCTTGCAACTTCTTCATCCGGTCCTGTCTAGAGTAGTTTCATAAGCCATCTAGCATTTCACTTCCTGAACTCTTTGCATGAAAGGGAAGAACATGACTTAGCTACAGCTACATTTAATTAAAGTCATGTTAAACTTTGAAATCAAATTGTGTGCCTCAAAGGATTAATACTTTCAGTCCCATACCTGTCATATGACAGGTTTAAGCCATTTAAATCCCTGGGACTGAAGGTGTTAAGGGATAATGATCCCTTATAAATTTTTCCTACTGGATGGTAAAAGCTGAACGTGGGGGGAATCAGTTTAAGTTGCAAACGTCTCTAGTGAGACTCATGTCATGGAATAAGTTTTCACTTAGAGGATGGTTAATGCATGTAATGTGTTAGACAATCATGTAGTGGCTGCCCCATCCATGACAAGTTTTAAGAAAAGGCTAAATGCCTTCATGGAAAAATAATTTTTAAAAGGGAGCAAAGTAGCATTCAGAAACTAGACAATAGATCAAGGTGCTTCCACGTGAATATGTATTTTTAAAATGGATAGGCCAGTCATATTTTTAAATAAATGTTTGACCTTGATCTGGGATGTTATAATGGGTGGTGATGCCTCCTGAAATCCTTTCTCAAATCTTGAAACATGGACATACCATTTACCTGTGGTCTATTGGGTTATGACAGATAAAATGCATAAGAATTATCCTTTTCAAACCACTCAGTATATTAATTATGGGAGGACATTGGTTGTTGCAGGGTGCACCTGTGTGTGACCAAGGCACACTGCATGGAGGGTGTGGCTGACCAGTTCCTGGCTGATGCAGCTGAGATTGCTGCTCAACTCATTAAGGACCCTCAGCAGGTCAAGGAAGGAGCTGTGAGTCCACCCACATTGTTGCTGTGTAGTGATCCTGTCTTCTTTGAAGAACTACACATTTAGCCATGCAAATTAATTTAAATTTTCAGACTTCGTTCTGGAGCTATATATGAAGAATGTCCACAATGAGTCAAAATCCAAACATTCCTCATATTTCTTGGTGGCTGGTCACCCCAATAGCAGCCTTAGGCCATGATGTTAAACTAGTGCTTTGTTACTTTTGGACTGCTACAACTTCACTTCTCAATTTTGAAATTTTAGCTTATTGTTGCAATACATTTATAGAAAGACATTTATTTGCAAGCTGAAATTGGCAGAGGGAGTGGGAAGGGCAAGGAGAGAGAAAACCTATTTAAAAACTGGGTAAAAACACACTACTACATAAGCAGTTTGACTAGATCTAGATCATTATATTAACCCTTCAACTGAATCCTAAGTTGCTCTGGCATATGCAAGCAGATATTACAGCCTCTGCCATCTGTCAAGGAACAGGTCAACCTCTAGCACTTGAAGCACATGGAGGTTTCAAGGAACCTGCCAAACCTGCAATTGATTTAAAACTTGACATAATCTATACCTAGCAATAATACCAAAAACAAAAATGGTATCAAAGGGAAAGCTTGTCTGAGTGCTCAGGATATTGTCCATGAGCTAACAATGGACAGTGGTAGTGACCGATGATTTATGATTGATTTCACACATTTACTGCTGTTTTTAAGGAAATAGCGATGAGAGCTACAAAGGAAGCTACAGTGTTGACATTGGTCAATCAGCTGATTCCTCTCCCAACTGGTCCATGTGGACCAGTAAGGACATGCTGCCTAATATTTTTATTTCACTGGCAATTACAGATTGAAATTTCTTGAGCTGGGCTATATTATTATCTCCAAGGTATAAGCAAAACTTAGTTAAATAATTTTTTTTGTAAAAACTAAAATAACAATGAAAACTGCAAGTAAGCACTTTTCATCAAACATGGCTGAATTTAGCTCAATAATACTTACAATTTTTCAGTGCCAGTGAAAGGATAAAACAGCCTTGCCCAGGGCTGTGTAACACATAATTCCTTGTCATTGCTTGGCTGGAGAATTATGTGGTTCATCATTGGATGAATGGTTGTGTTGAGAATTGGTAATTCCAAATATAGACGTCTTGAAATAATGTTTGATGTCAGTTCATGATGGATCTTTTTTACAGGGTGTGATGTATGGTGTATCTCAAGAAATTCCTGATCGGTCCATAGTTAAGGAATTTGTATGTTCCTTCGTTGAAGCATGGTATCACACAAAGAGTGAAGATGAAGAATCAGATGAGAAGGAAGTCCTGACCAATGGGGCTGCCATGAATCTCACCTAAAGAGAGAGGGTCTCATTCTGGGTTCCCATTCTCTATTGTATCTTCATTCCTCTTGTGTGATATGACTGCATGATTACCTCTCATCAATACCAAAAGCTTCTATTGTCACATTTTAAACTCATCACCACTCTGTTTGCATTGGCATACCATAAGAATATCAATGTATTCTTGCTTGACTGCCTCTCACATGGGGATCATCCATTGATAAAATCTATCTCCCAGAGAAATCTTCAAAGGGAAGTGTTCTTGCTATTCTGTTGATGCCTTTTCATCTCTTTTACCTAAGTCACAGCAATCAGTTCTACTCATGTAATGAAAGAGAATTTTCAGGGAATCTTTTGATTTTCTGCAGAGATGTACGAGAGCAGCAATGTATCAAAGGTTTTGCCAAGCCCTGCAGCATTTCATGTAGTTGCACCCTTGACTACACTGTTCCATAGTTGATGGTTCAGATTTATGAGGACACAATGCACCATGATATCAAAAAGAAACATTTATATTGTTCCAATTTCTGCATATGTGTATCACCTCAGCTTTGAAGGATAAGCTATAAGATCAGCACTGGAAGAGTCAGCAGATAATATCTAGGCTTAGTAGATATAATATATAGTTTTAAAGGTCAGGGAGTGGCTTTTGTCTGCATATAAAATACTCTATTGCGTGAGAAATAAAACTTTACCAAAGTATTAATGGGGACCTGTGAAGCCAACCCGTGGAGATTTAGTGGTTAGTCATTTCGGTATTGCAAAACATGTTGTTCATTTTTTGTTTTTTATTGTGAAGTGTTGCCATTGCACATGGTAATAAGCTACAGCAGTTGGGGTGGCCAACATAATCATGTATGCACTTGTCTGTCCAAACAGACTATTTCTTCAAGTTACTCACATTCCCCTTGTATATGTGCTCCATTATGAGGATAAGGAGTATAAAGCGTCTTTCTTGATAACAGACATCCAAAGTTGTTTTTTCTTGCAAGAAATGGTTGAAGCAGAAGAGATTTTGCCGAGGAGTCACCTTCCAAAGGGAAAAAAAGGTATGTTTTTACCATAACCTTGGTTTAGAATCACCCATTAGTGGCTGAGCATCATACGTTATTCAGAAGTGTTCAAGCATTATTATTTTGAAGAAAAAAAGGGGTCTGAAAAGCTTTAATGTGTTTGTTCCTGATGAGTGATATTTTTTTTAAATACACACTTGCATCATTAGCAGCAAACATGTTAATTCTCTCTAAAAGTATTTGGGTGATTATTGAGATTGCCTTTGTTGAAGTTCAGTGCAAAAATGATTTATGTTCTCCCTGTTCTCCCTAAATAATGACCTATTGGAATGGGATCATTTGCACTTTACTATTATTCAGGGCTTCATTGATGATGCACTAGGGTCTTTCAGATATAACTGTTATACCCTTAAAGAAATACAGAAAGTCGAGCTGGAAATGCTAAATCCTGCAGTGGGCAGTTTTCTAGGAAAGTTAGACATAACACATGCAGTACATGACATCATGATGATGTCTTGAGAAGTGATAAAGTGACTCTGACTATGTGTCAGCTAATGAAAGCTATTCATCTCATTACAAATCTTATTACATAAATCAGTGGTTCTCAATCTTTTTTTATTTGTGGCACACATAAGGACACTTGAACTTTCCATGGCACACCCAGCCACTTTACTTACTTTCAATGGGAAACTTGTGCTTGCTTCACCGAACACAGCAGTTAGATAAGAGGCATGATAGTGCAACTCTCAGCTCATTTTCCACCGAGAGATGGCGTTCCCTCTTGTTTTTAACATGTTGACCGCCACAGAAATGCTGGCCTATTGATTTTCCCATTCAGTGAGGCACACCTGTACGCCTCATGGCAGCCAACCTGTAAAGTTTTTTTTGGTCAACTCTCATGTCTCGTGACACAATTAGGTCTTACTGGTGGCAAACCGTTTGGGAAACACATAGACAATGAAAGAATATAGCAAAATTAAACATTTTGAAAGAAAACTCAAAAAAAGCTTCAAGAGCATTGAAAATCTTGCATGTAAAGCTTTCATAGGTATCCAGACCATGAAAGTTTTCTTTGCTAGTAGACTTTCAAATAAAACTTTCATTAACAAGCTTTTAAAACTGCATTAACATTGGTGGACAGCTATAGTAGTTAATGTAACCAACAGTACTAAATCAGTGGGAACACATAGAATACCACTGATAACTTGGGAATGCTGTCAAGGTTGAGTATATGAAATACAGTAATGTTAATGAGAAATCCAGTCAAAATCCAAGTGTCAGCCAGTACATGAAATATATTGCTCTTGAGCAATGTTGGCAGCTCTCTCCAGCCTCAGCAACCTCCTCATTTTGCTTTTGCTCAACTTTGAATACTGCCTTCTAATACACAATATTAAAGGAAGGCTGAGTGCTGTGAAATCCTTTTGGGTAAACCCATGCATCTTTCCTTCATGAGTACTGTACTTTTTTTTTTGGAATGGGCTTTTATTGAGCTGCTCCAGAGAAACCTAGTGAAAAATCCAGAAATATCTTGACAGCCCCCTTACATAATGGATTTCATCAGTACAATGGTCCTTCAAGCAGAGCAAAAAGTACTCCCTAAAACTTATGCACTCAGGGCCCATGCTTCCTTCCCTAACCCCTTTTTTATTTTAGGCAAATACTTTTATGCTATAAAATGCTATATAACATGCCAACTCTAAGGCAAACACCTTTTAAGTTTTATCTGAACATGGTGATTTTAGCAATTTGCCATATCACAATCATAGCCTCTGAACAATGAAGGAAAAGCCTGGTTTTCAAGCTCAGGAATATTGAAAAATCCAGGTACTTTTATAATTAAAGTGTTTTTTAACCATCTGTGCACTTGAAAAGATTCATGCTTTTAAGAGCACCAGGGATGTCATAGCATTATGTAAGCCCTTCATTCTTATATACAAGGTGGGCCAAAGAAACCCATTCATTTTTCAATTATATGCTCAACTGTCCTCTGCATATATTTTAATGCAGTTTGCAGCATTTGAAAGAAATGAATGAGCTTCACAGTGGTGCATTTATATTTCAAATATCTACAGTTTCAGAAATTTGGGAACTCACATAAACAGCGAGAAAAAATTACATTGCCTCAGGAAAGGGCAGGGATGGACAGGTGGCAGCCTTCATGACTGAAAGTCACATGCCATCTCTCTCTGAGAGCACAGCAACTCAGTTTTGTTTGTTGTTCATATGAGCTCCTGAATTTCTGAAACTGCCAATGATATTCAAAAGGTAAATACATCATTTTAATGGGGTTCGTGACATTTGGAAGAGGAATGAATAAGAAGTAAAACATGTGCAGTGTGTGAAGAGTTGTGTATTGTTGAAAACTGTCCTTTTTTTTTGGGCCACCCTATACATTCTGATATATAGACCTCAATTCACATATATAACTTGTGTTGGGTCTAGTAGCCAAAATTTATTGCTATCTGGTTTCATTTGACATTCTGAAGAGTCCATTTAAAAAACTGCCATACTAGGCAAAAATGAGTGAGGAATATGATAAAACTATATAGGAAGATCAGAGCACCATGAAAAAATGTCTAATGCCTCTAAGGTTCTTTGGCTATGGCTCAATTGACCACTTCCATGTAGAGTTTGTGCTTTTTTGAGGTGCTCTAAGAAATTTTTACTCTCCTTTGCCCAAGGTGAAAGTCCATTCAAAATTAATTTTTAAAAGTCAAATCAAAACCAGAAAGCAAAAAGTGTTGCTCGTGCATTCCCAAGACTCAAAAAATACTTTTGAGAGTCCTGTAACTTTATTACCTCTTATATGAATGCCAAATATGCTAATAGTCAATCTAAAGAAGAAATAACACCCAACAAATTAGCACTCTAAGGAAAGCATGACCATCCTTTTTGATAATAATTTAATGCTGATATTCTCATATACATGGAGTTCCTCATGGTATCACAAAAGAAAAGAAAATAGACACATGGGGATCACAATGGAATGTTCCATTTCATTTATTCATAATGACACCCTTCTTGTGAGGACAATTATCATAAGATGGAAGAGTAGAAGGAGAGTAAAAGAAAAATCACAATCAAGTCCAAAACACCATGGCTATTGCCATTGCAAGGCAGCAAGCAGAGATGTATGGCGATTTCCTTTCACCTATCCGTGCACACTTCCAAAACGTCCCCATAACCCTTGAAGAGGCAAGTATAATATTATGGAATGAAATCTACATCATGTGCATGAACACTCCAGAGTCTCTAGTAATATTATACAAACTAGGTACTGACTTATATAAATGCATTTTAATTTTCTAAGCAACTTACACTTACAACCAGTTTTGAACATGAACTCAGGGGAAATTTTCTAGATCCTTAAATCTATTTTGGCTATTTCACATTTTTCAAGCACTTACCTTTTCATGAGTTCCAATGAATTTCTGTGGCATGTGATCGGGTTGATAATGATTTACTATGTAATGTTAATGGTTTGAGGTTATGGACATTCAAATTCTTTGTACATAAATATGCAAAATATGAAATAACCTTTCAGCATCATAGCACCACCTGGCAATATTTCTTTATTATTGGAAAATAAAAGTTCTTGAATGCAGACTGCAATTCTAGAAGGTTCAATAGCAGTACACAAAATTGTTTATAATTGTGATCTACTATTCACAAATAGGGACAAAAGGTCCCCAAGTTAATCACTTCCCTCTATTAAATTTGCAGGTACTACTCTCTCCTCTGCTCTGCCAAATGACTGGCAGATTTGAACAAGATGAGCAGAAGGAAGAGGTGACTCATCCCTAACACAGCATGGATGAGCATTCAGAAAAGCATTTCCCAGCAATATCCTCATGGAGTGCATTCAACAGCTCCAAAAGTGAAAAATTGGGGTACTTCACTAACTGAGTGAAGAATATTCCCATATTGGCAACACTGGTTGCCATAAATGGCAGTGGAAATTTCAATATCAAGTTCCATTGTCTATTCTGTTTCTTTTTCATCCCACAAGAAATAGCCATTAACTGCTGCCATCCATTCTTATTTATATTCATACTAGAGGAGGAGGGGGGGAGATGGTTTATAGAATTCGGTAGGTCATGACGGCTCTGCTTTCTTTGCTTACATGCTGTCTTTGCTGTCAGCGAACTTGAACCTCTCTTAGGGTCAAGCGGTCTAGTGACTGTCAGCGTAGATCATTGCTTGCGTNAAGCAGCATGCAGAAATGCTAAATGTCTTCTGAAGAAAGAAGTTATACTTAGATTGGCAGCATGACAGAGAAACCTTCTGGAAACTCTGCATTTTTTAAACCTATTACAGGGGCCAGAGGTAGCAGCAATCTACAGAGATGGAATGGTTGTACACTTGCCAATTTTACAACTTCAACTTTCATTCAGCTAGCCACATAACAAGCACAGTGAGGACCCTCTGAGATGGCCTCACCAGCATAGATGTGAAGTGAATTCATCCACCGCTCCTAGTGGCAATGCGAATTTAGTTCATGGTGCCATTTATTTCCATAAACTAGGCCATCCTCTCACTCACATGTTTTATCCAACATACTTTTCCTTTTTTTAAATCTCACACTTCTTTCAAAATAAATTATTAATTATTAACTAATCCTTGCCTATCTTCTTCACATGCCACAAAAATTCATAGCCACAAAGACAAAAGTGCCAGGAAAATGTGATCATAGCCATTTTTTTTTCTAGCCCTCCCATTGTCTTCATTGAGTACTTGTTTTCATTATTAGGGTCATTTTCCTGTACTGATACAATGGAAAATTTACATGTTTACAGGAGCAGTTATTGAACAAAGATGAAAACACACTCACCCAGTTTTGTTCCTGTCAAGGAGTGATGGCCATAGGTGATGTATGTAGGTGCAGGTACAAATCAACAGCAGGATAATGGTAAGCAGAGACTGGAAATTGAACAAACCTAGCTAGAAAAAGGGAGAGTGAAGACATTTGAACCTTGGCTCTTTGCTTCTCTCAAAAAAGGACAGTACAAGATAGAGCTCAATACACTTGGGAATTCCCATTCTGCAGATGTCCCTTGCAATTCATATCATTTATTGACATTTCCAAAGGCTTGTTTTAAATTGTGAACATGGAGAAAATTTTGTTGAGTTGTTGTATTCCTCTTGAATTTTTGAAGGAGTACAGGCACCTCACTTATGGAATGATTTGATCATGCTTAGATCAGGCATAAATATCAATCCATAAGGGTACTTCATGTCTTGCACTTTCTCAAATTAACATTATTCCTTCTTCCTTGACTGTTAATACAGGTCAAACTTTGTCACAATGAGAAATTCCAGTACAAAAAAAAATTTTGAAGATGCAGCTCCATAGATATGTACTAATGCTAGTAAAATGCTAGTTAAGCAAAATGGATGCTCCCTATATGAAGGCATTACAAAATAGATCGATCTTGTAACATCACATGATGACCTTTTCCAGGCATAAAAATGAATAACTTTGGCTGTTCAACTGTAACTCCAGTGGATGGTCACTCAACATGCTATTGGGTCAGGGGGTTATATTATTGTAACTTATCTTTTACTGTAACTTATCTATTATCATATGTATCTATAAATATCTATTATTTTTTATGTGACTGATTATTTGGCAGAGGGAGAAGGGGAGAACCAGAATCAATCTCAAACCATTCATGTGACTAGGATTTTGATGCTTTGATATGAAGTGCTAACCCAAGAAAAAAATCCTTTACATCATATACTCATCGCCAAAAAAAAAACGCATGACCAAGTAGGAGTTGAGTGATCTTGATGAAATTTGGTACACAAGCTCATACTAGCATACTATGAAACCGATTAGAATTTCAAGTGTGTGGGGTGAATATTGATGGAGATAACACTATTTAATCCAATTTCAACAGCAGTTATGGGGTCATACTAGTCATCCAAAACGGTTACCTACATGGTTTTTTACTGACAAAACATGGTAGGAAAACTCCTAATGATGTGCAGAAAAATTGAGCAAAGTTTCAAGATCATGAGATGAAGCAATTTGAAGAAAATCTGCTAAATGCTGGTAGAATTGGGGAGAAGAGTGGCACCATTGAAGGTGCCAGTTTCATTTTTTCCTTCTTTCAAGCTGCTTCCCTATAGGGGCATTGTTGAAAATTCAACCATGAGTCAGTGTCAAGATGTTATCTCTGGTGGCAATTTCAACAAGCTGTTTGGATGTTTCATTGATGTAGGGTAACTAGGATGCTTACCATGCATCAACTTGGTGCATGCATCAGCCTGATGCATGAAGCTGATGTATGCATCACATTTACTCTCCATGGATGAAACCCCCTAACATGATGAAATTGCTTTCAAAGATCTCATCTTGGCACTGCACAAAAGAAAAATTGAGCAATTGAATTAATTTTGAAATAATTAATTCTGAAAAATGAAGTCAATAGGATTGAGATACCTGTTGCAACATTGCTTCCATTAAGTGAAAGAGTTGATTCAGCTTTTAATTTTTATTCAAAGCAGGAGGGAAAAATGAGTGAAGGGAGTAAGAGTTCAGTTACTATTTGAGAATTCCTCCATGGTAGGTACATGCTCAGTTTCACAAATAAGAAGTTACAATTCAAGGGTAATTCATAAATTCATGTGATAATTCAGTAAAACTACATAAGGCCAGTAGTATTCAATGCATTCAAAACAGAACATTTCTATGCCCCTTTGAATAAATGTCATGGTCAAGAAAACCTCTGATTCCTAAATCAAGAAAGTATTACTTCAGAGCTATATGATGAGATGAAATAAAGTCTTAACTCCACCTATGTAATCAGTAGATAATTTCAACTCAATGCATGGTTGATATCTTTGCAGCAAAACTAGGGGTGATCATGAATACGAATCCTTCCATTGCTTTAAATATATGTAAGATAGGGAAAGTATCAGACTCTATTTACATTTTGCTCAATTGCTCATTAATGGGAAACTAAGAGCATTTATAAAGTCTGCTGCCACTCAATTGTTTAATGTAGCCCTCTGTTTGATATTCATGGCAGACATTCAGCAAATGCATAGCCTCCTAAGCATCAATTGAAGCTGACAACGAGATGAAAGGAACTTGACATCTTCCATGAAGAACCACAACTATGGTCAGGAGATATGACTCTCCAAGAGGCATGGAGACTGCAGTGACATTCCAAACTTGGTTTGTTTCCAGGATAACCCATGACTAATCATTTTCCAACTTCCTATTCCTAAATTCATTGACATAATTACCTAAGGTGCTCAACAGGCTGAGGGAAGGTACCTAAATATACTAATCTATCCTCAGATAGGCCTTCGTTCTTCACCTGTGTTGCTAATAAAATGAGATGAAACTTAAATAACATGTGTACATGAGATACATCGATGCAAACGTACATGTAATCTGTCCCCTTACCGAAAAAATGAAAATGACCACATAAAAGAACCATAATAAACAGGAAAGTAAAAATGGGATAAATTAAAGAAGTTGTCTTCCACATATTTGGTGATACGGTCGCCATCATTACGATTCCCAATCATGGCCCCTTTTTCTACCTTTTCCCCTCAAATAAAAAAAGGATACACACACACACACTCTCTCTCTCCCTGTTAAAGGTAAATCTGTGAGAGCCAGAGTAAGATCACTGAAACGCAAGCAATGATCTACGCTGACAGTCACTAGACCGCTTGACCCTAAGAGAGGTTCAAGTTCGCTGACAGCAAAGACAGCATGTAAGCAAAGAAAGCAGAGCCGTCATGACCTACCGAATTCTATAAACCATCTCTCCCCCTCTCATAAGTTATTCATAGGCCTCGTGGCAAGTTCAACTTCGTGGGGGCCATTCGAGGGAATTGCTTACCATTTTTCCGCTCGGCCTCTGTGTTCGAGGCTGTCGTTCAGAGTTGCACTACCCTATTTTTCTTGACACAAGGGAAGATAGCAGCCTTAAAAAATGTCCAGAAGAAATGAAATACGAAGAAAGGAAGTGATCATGGACGAACGTCAGTTGAGAACTGAAAATACAACGAACTGGATTTTTTCCCTTGCCAGTTCACTCTGCAGCATGTATGGATGCCACCATGCTGCGTGTGTCTGTCGTCTGCTAGCAAAATTTTCCAGTGTTGTCAGTCCCCGGAGTACACTACACTCTGTGAACCCCGTGTTTCAACCAACTATATTGGTTTTTCCGAACGACATCTGGCAAGTATGAAATTGAGGACACTACTGAACTAGAGGTCAGTTTTTCGCGGCTTTAAAGTGATTTTCCAGTGGCAAGCTTCAAATTTCAACTTCATTTGCACATTTGACCAAGGTCATGAACAAACGCAAAAACCGTTTTCGGCCCTTGATATCAACTTGTACGTGCACATTTAGTAGCCTCATACAGACACTGGGAGGATGCAAGAAGGATAGACAAGCAGCCATGGACAGATGATCGAAATTGTAGAAATTATAAATGATGTCGCGCATTCAACCAAGCTGGAAAGTTTTTTGCATGCTTCAACAAAGTTGCGAGTGAAAGTGAAATCATACAAGATTAATACATGCAACCGCTTAGTGCAAGGCCGAAAATGACCAAGACTGTAATTTCGCAGTCCCGACCTTCGTTTCCCAAGAATCCAAGGTTTTATATCACTCCGAAATTGCGTTTCATTGAAGTGCTCAAGTCCAAATATACGAAGGGCCGAAATGTACGAATAGCGTAAAGAACGAGTGACCGAATGTATGTGAAGTAGGGTTGGAAACTAATTTCAATTTTAGAAGGCTCCACCAGAAGCTAGGAGTCGGCTCATTAGAGACAGCTCACATCCGAGTGGATTTCCAATGAGCATGTGATTAGACGCTGTGAGGCGACCTCGTGAATTTTCAGACAACTCCTTTCGTATGCTCATTTTCTCTCCTGCCTTCGTCCTGACGAGATCGGGATGTTTTCCGAAAGTGATCTGTTAATTGCTGGAGCCACTTTGCCGCTGGCTGGGACATTTTTGAGTAAAGAAAAATGATGCGACAATGGCTGACAAGAAGAGAGAAAAGAATTTCGAATAAAATATTTTTCGAGAATTACAGGCTGAAGATCCCCATCGTTTCCGTGCTCTTTTGAGAGCGAATCACGACACCTTCGTGGAACTATTTGCATTCGTTGAGCCTAACATCGAGAAAGTAGATATGTTTACTCTCATGAAGAAAATTATCCCCCACGTGCACGCCAGTCATTGACGTAGCGAGGGGGGGGGGGGGAGACTTCAGCCTCCAAGTTTGGTTCTAGCCCTCCAAACTCTGGTCGAAGTGCATCTACCACCCCCCACCCCCCCTATAGAGTTAGTATCGTAATAATGAAAATATGTTTTGCGTGTATCTCAGCATTAAACGCACCTGGGATCTAAGTGTAGATCGAATTTCATATGAAGTACTTTCTGTCTGCCGTCAGATGGGCTGAAGCGTACACGATTGCTGCATGGACGTCATTTCTCGCTTTGGGGTCGAGGAAAATCTCCTTCACGACCAAGGCAGAGAATCGAAGACCCGGTCGAATGACGCTATTGAAGAAGTGCGTGATCGCGGCCTACCATCCACCGACCGATAAGGATTGTCATCGATGCATCGCATTTATTCCAAGGCGAAAGGATAACGAAGCAGTTCCTGATGGTCGATACAAATCACTTCATTCGTCCTCGGGACTCTCCGAGCGGTACGATCAGACGAACATAAACTGCCATAATGGCCATTTATGGCATCGCATTTATTTATTTATCACACGAAGTGCATTATTGGCGCTAATAATTCATGAGGCTCTCATGCAAAATTAGAGCGAAGTAGCACTTACGCGCCTCTAGCACCAACTCGACCCGATATTTATGTTCTTTTTACATAGCACAGGCGGTATATATCGACATCTGTACATAGGTACTCAAAAAAGCAAATTCCCCATTCATGATATTGCTGGCAGTTTAAGCGAATAAATGACTCGCCAACGAATATTCGCTTAATGTAATATCACACTCGCCCACTCGCTTGCAAGCACTCAAGTGGAACAGGGCCTTTAGAAATACTGGTTAGAGCTCTACACTTCGTATGAGCATGGGACAGTTTATGGCTAATAGAAATCCCATAAAGTACTCACTTCGTTTAAAGGAAAAGGGGTCTACGTGTCATTTGGATGGCCGGTAAACGTGGATGATCGTTGGTGGCTTCTAAGGGTTCGGAATGATGAACAGACCAAGAGCTTGTATCAGCAAGTGAAAAACAAAGATGGAATGGCATACTTGAGTCGATCCTGATGAAATAAAACAGCGGAAAAGGTTGGACCACGGAGAAGGAATGTGGAGAGAGTTGCTCGCGGTCGGCTGGAAGCGAAGAATCGCTTCCGTGGCTCCACGTGTGCTCGCTGGCCTCTGGAGCTGCTATGGAGGATCCTGCGGTCCGTCCGACTGGTCACCTTCCACCCTGCTGGACGCCTTCTGTTCACTCAGTGGACGGAAGGCGTCGGGGGAGGAGCTCGAGACATCGCTCTGGAGATCCAGGATCGGGGAAGAAGCTGTTTCAGGTCTCGTTCGACACCTTCGAGACTCGCGAAACTCTCTCTCGGGCGAAGAAAGGAATCGAGTCTCAGACAGAGACCGGTACTTCCACGTGCACCGATCGGATGGGGTGAGCAAAACCTGACATTATGAGACGTTGCCGGTGGCGGTGAAAGCGGTTTCAACTGCTATCATGACAGGAAGAAAAGGGGGAAACGGGGAGAACGAGCCACACGACGTACATCGTATCGCTTTTCCATTTCTCGCACTTTATCTTGCAAATAGACCGGTATTCCTCGCGGGGGTTTCGATTACGTTGCACCATGCTGTCTATTAAAACCGAATCAACTCTTCGCAGTCGAAAATTTATGAAGCTGCGGCTACGAAGACGTAAAAGCAGTCTGGCGTTGCCAGCAGGATATGAATTTCTTTTTTTTTCTTTTTTTACTGGAATATGGGAAACGAGACGGGCGGGAGTCACCAAGCGACTGCTTAACCTTGGATGTTGCCTGAAGGAAATACGCATTAAGCCCCGGATGCATTATATTGTCCCATGCACTTTGCGTCCATCATCGAGTCTCGCTATTCATTTATCTGGACGCGTTCCACACGGTGCGATATCGGCTCCTCCTTTTCGGCGGAATTTGTGGGTGGGAACCGAGAGACCACGTTTTTCATCGGATGCAAATCGTACAAAATTTCTTTCTTTAATCATTCGCTGCATTCTTCCATCCATCATGGAGACTCGAAGAAGAATCGTTGAAGCAACCTCTCTTTTCCAATTGTACCTTTTTGCCCGTGCAACTGTCTCGTGAAAATATCTGGCAGATTGTAGCCGTCTGTCTGCCCAATTATCGCATTTGAAAGCCTTAGTAAAATGACATTGGGGGGATAGTTTTCCAAGGGCAAGCGAAGGAACTGCCAAATGAAACCGTTCGATTAGTGTATGTTTTAGCAGATGACTTTTCCCACCGCAGGTAATTTTCTGACGAGGATCTGCACGGCCTGTATCGACCGAACCTTCGGTAGCCCGCATGAATTCACTTTACTACGATCGGCCGAGCGTGAAGAAATGAGACTTCGCCGTGCAACAAGATATTAATTTTGACTAGCATGAGCACCCGATCGGTGGGGTCGGAAACGTTAGGTTCGACGAGGACGTGATCCATGCACGATGACGTCACGGGTTGGTTCCGATTGAGATTCAAATTGAAATTGAAATCTCCGTTCTGGAGAGGTCGCCTTAGATCACACCTGCCGGGCCATCACCCCATCAAATGTTTCTCCGTCGTGGTTGAAAGGGATGCCTCAGCTCTCGTGTGCAGATGTGATCAAAAGGGATGCCTCAGCTCTCGTGTGCAGATGTGATCAAAAGGGATGCTTCAGCTCTCGTGTGCAGATGTGATTGAAAGGGATGTCTCAGCTCTCGTGTGCAGATGCGGTCGGAGGGGATGCCTCAGCTCTCGTGTTGGCTGGTATTCATGAGGGGGAGAAGCCCGATCGTGCTTAGGAACGTCAATCTGCACGAGGCTTTCCCGAGTTCTCGGTGCTGGTAATGAGCCGCCATCCGCAAAAAGTATTAATCCGATAAATTGTGCATAATTCAATCGTCTTTTCGAAATTTTAATCAGCTCGTAGCCCTTTCTTTATATAAGATGGCGAAAACGGAAGGATGAGACTCGATCGTTGTGGATGCGAACTGCTCTCTCTTTCTTTCTCTCTCTCTCGTCCTATGGAATCCACTCGTGATTTCTGTTTTCCATGGGGTTAGGATTTTCCGATCTGTTAACCCTCACCACTGCGGTTCGAATCGCCGGTCGTCTCCCTTGGTACCACACTCGACGACCGTTGAATGAGACAAATTGATGGAAGAAAAAATTCTTAGATAACCGGATAGAAATTGGGAGCGAGGCATGCGGCATTCATTTGCTTTCATCGTCCTTGAAAAAAACCCGCAGCGTTCCCTGCGTTCCCTTCGCTCCCACGAAAAGCGAGAGACGGGGAAGATTGGAATCTTCTCGGTGTAGCCCCAGGGCAGACGTCGTCGGTGACCAAGTCGAAACATGAACGACGATATGACCGGGTCTCTTCCCCACTCTCCTTGAAAGCTAGTTTCGAGAACATCGGGTATAACGATAAGGGACAACTCATGTTCCCAAGGGCATCTTAGGACTCTTGGGCAAAGAATACCTCGCGACCAAGCAAATCTTGCACTTGGAGGGGTGTGTCTCGTGTAACAAGGAGTGTTTCATTGTTGGATCTAACTTCACAGCGTGACAGTCTGAGACGAGAGGAGCATTTCCTCACGAAACATCATTTCCCTATTTACCTGTATGTTACTCCTTCCGGCTCGGAGGGAGGAGGGGAGATGGATAGCATTTTAGTGAAAATCCGATCATCCCCATCTCTTCGTATTCCTGAGATCCTTATTTCTCCTGCGCTGATAATATTCCTTTTGGGCGGAGATAAAAGAGAGGAAAGTTTTCCATGCTTCTGGGTGTGTAACATGCCTCTGGGCATCAACCTCACCCTCACCCCTCCACATTCCCATTCCCCCTTGGAGAAGTTACCCAGCAAGCATAGTAGCGTTGTGGGAACGCTCAGCTAGAGACAATATAACGCCATCAACGTTGAAGATCCAAGTCAAACGTTGCATGAATGGCTTGGCAGCGTTATGGCACTATGATTGATACCTTCTTGAGTTGCATTTTTGAATAATATTTCTGGTAACATCATGGAGCATGCCAGTCCAATGGGGATACATTTTTTTTTGCCAAGAAACGACAAAGAACCTATCCAGTGTTACTAACTAACGTTGATAGAATGCTTCTGCTTCGACATTCAGCAGCGTCATTCATCAGGGATTCTAGGAACGTGTTGCAAGATGAAAACTGCAAAGCGCCATAAATCGTTGAGTCGCTGTTCAAAAGAAACTCTGATTCAGTATGAAACGTGTTTGTGCTTGCTGGGGAATGTTGAACCAATGTTGAACTTCGATCTGCACCCCACCCCACCCCACCCCACCCCACCCCAGTAGCACCAGATATTGGCTCAATGCTGGACCAACATTGGGCACTTCGTCTTTATACATATTGCCATTATTTCCAATATCGGCAAAATATTGGCTTCCCAATATTGCCATTCCGTCATCGATTCATCGATCGGACTGACGCGATGATCCAATGTGCCCAAGTTGCACGAAGAAGTTTCTTAGCGGAAACGTTGAAGTTCTCCTCTAGGCCACTAGATGGAGGCATGGGTCTCGCTCTTCACACGGTACACAAAAGCGCAATTTCCTCTATCCATGGAATCATCCCTCACAGGAGTGTTCAGTACCTCGCCATATGGCTTTCCTTGTCTCATAATAACAATCAATAGAATCGGACACTTAATCATTTATTATCCCCATATTCGAGACAGAACCATGGAGCCCACGCGATAAAAAGACTCATATTCCCTATGAGAACCCCTTGCATGCGAAGATACCATCAGCCGCACGGAGTTTCTTTAACAAGATTTCGTACTTTGCCTCTGACCGATTCCTCATCTATGGGGACAAATAGATCGTTCTATTTCCAGGGAAGGAAAGGAGGATTAAGGTACTTCGCAGACCAATAAAGGGAGTACTGTTACCTGGAAAGTATTAATTTTAGTACTATCAGAATAATATATGTTCCTCGATCGTCAATATTGACCCAATATTGCGGTGCTACCAGGGCGGGAGTGAGCTTTCCAATAAGTGACATTGCAATGTTGGTCCAACGTTCATCTGAGTGTTGCGATGATCGACATGGAAATATTGACTTAGTGTTAGATGCAACACCATCGCAACGGTGGGAAGGTTAAAAAAAAATAGCGTTCATACAACGCTGATCGAATGTTCGTTTGTTTGCTGAAAAATTGTAGCTCTCTCTTGGGCGAAATCCCTGGCTACACCGCTGGCATCCCGTGCTGTGGTCTTAAAGGTCATTTTAAAAAAATCCGTCTCTATAATTGAAAATCGAGTGGATTCCTGTCGAACATGTAAATAAAATTGGAGACTCTGGAAACAAGGTGAGAATGCGGCTGAGGAGTAGATTTCGGGGGAAGAGGGGAAGGGGGGGGGGGGGGAAGTACTGACCGAAAACTTAATTGCCTGCAGAAATGTGTTTACTGTAATTTTGAGCTCTCTCCCCGTCCCCCTCTATACGTCTTCGGAAAGGGGTTTGGTGACCCTCGTTCGGTGTCGCGCCCCCTTTTCTCTCAGAGAGCAGTACTTGGAAATTTAACTTTGACCACGGATGTTTCTTTCATGCGATTACTGACGAAATAGAAAAGAGATTGCAACGTTTCCGGGACTGCGTCACGGATAGGAAACGGATCATCATTAGCGTAACTTATCGAGAACGACGCTCGCACGCTTCTGGTCCCACAAATGATCGAATCCAGACTGGACGATAACGACGCGCAAATCTCATTTTCAAAGACCTGACAGAGAGAAAAACCGTCGGAAATTTTGCGCCGTCAGGGAAACCCAGCTCTTCTGCGTCGTTCAGTTTCCTCGATTAGACAGAACGAGTGCACCGACGAACTTTTGTCATCTTCATTCGAATCGGAGGAAATCGCCGGCGGAAATGTACACGTACACGCTTGAAAAGAGGAATCGAATTTAAAAGTCTGCCCCTCGAATTACTTTAATTTAGTCTTGCACTCCTGGAGAAAGTGCCAGAAAGATCTGAGGGAACGTGCTTTAGTTACAGGGGGAAAATTATATCAATAAAATATTCCATAGTTTTTGAAATTGCACATTGTAATAATTACTTAAAAAAAAAAACTCTCACCACCTCTCGCGCCCCCATTTTGAGAACCCCGGTCTAAGGGGTGAAAGAGGGGCAAGGTCGGGGCTGCAGGGGGAACGGTCAACGATTTCCTTTAATTTACCCCGTCGGTCCGCCGCTCCGACTTAAGCCTCTGTTACTTTGGCCTTATCGAGCTTCAGGCTGTCACTTTTTCGACCATAGGCTCTGCAAAAGGACTCGGGAAACGGTACGCTACGTGTTAAAGAGAAGTTTCGCCGTCGTTTCCAACGAGACGAGGACGTGCAGACGGAGGCGCGTCGTCGGCTGCACGCCCACGATGGCGCATTCTACGTGACGAGTTTCCAAAAACTAGCGAAACCGTGGAACGAATGCCCGAACGCGTATGGTGAATATCTCGAGAAGTTGCGACCCGTTCGGCACGGCAACGTCGAGTCGACACGAGCAAAGGTTGATTTTTCAACGTAGAAACGTTGCCTCGAAGTTGAAACGAGGCACACACAGTTCAAAGTTGAAAATACGTCGTGCCAGCGTTGAATCGTCGACGTTTGGGCATCGCGATACGATGACGGTACTCCGTCGTCCGTACTGTCGTTAGAGATCCCGATCCCTCCGGAGGACCAAGGAAGGACATCCAGGTGGGAGGTTATTAGACGGAGGAGGTGGGAGTCTCGTCGAGGTCGACGGCCCCCGTTCGACTCGTATTGCCTCGTCTTCTTGCTTTTCTTGTTTTAATCAACGTGCTCGAAGATGACCTGATTGTTCTTCGAGTATCGACTTTTTTGGCTTCATTATGATATACCTTGCTCGTTTCTTTGTATACCGCTTTGTGTAGAACAAAGAAGTATATTGGATGCACTTTGACCCACTGGTCTCGATCGACTCAGAATGGCTGCAGTGTGACATCGAGATCAGGGCGCACGTTAAGGTCCGTACTCTTCTTGGCTTTACACCCGAGTCGATTCGTGACGACTCGGTGAAGGTGCACGAACACGCGAGTGCTCCTGACGTGTCCGCCGTTGTTAAAGAATATGCTCGGGCGTCCGTGCAGGATAGAGCCGAAAATGTCGGCATTTCAACGGGAAGTGCCGAAACCGTTCTGCACGCTCAACTTCGAATGAGAAAAATTTGTGCCCCATATCCAGACATGCACAGGAGAATATGGAAATCTGCCCTAGAACATCGCTCGCTTTCGAATGCATATACAAAGCGCATTGCTGAATTCATCACCGGAGACGAAACTTGGATACGTTTTTCGAGCCAGATATGAAGACGAGGGATGAAAGGAAGGACGCTGAAGTCAATTGCAAGACGTCAGAAGACGGTTCCAAAGGTGCGAGACACAATTTTCTTCAATTCGATCGTTCGAGTCCCGACTCCGGAAGGAAAGTCGATCGCAGGGCAATCCTATCGCCATGGTGGTACTCCGTGAAGTCGAGGCCGTCGGGGAGAGGCGACGGAAGTCCGGCTGCCGAGGGTTCGAACTCGTTCGTGGCGATGCCGATGGACGAAAGGTCTGCGATTCTTTCCGATGCCATCGACAAACTTAGCTCGAGCGATCCCTCACCCATCGTACTCACGAGATCTCGTCACGTGCAACTTCTGGTCGTTTCCAACCCTCTCGCGGGCCGTCTCGCTTAGGAAATTCTTGCAATCGGGCAAGTTCTCGACGATCGAGGACTTCGGATGGTGAAAATTATTTCCCCAACGGACTCGGAAACCAGCACGATCGCCGGTTTCCGAGTCCACTTCTGCGTTCTCGAACGTCACCCGTCCGACCGCCTCTTTCGCCTTTCTCAGACGGTCCGAAGAAAGGACGAAAGTCTCGGACTCGCCGTCCGAATCGGTGCAGATGCCGTTCCGTCTCTCGATGGTAAAATCTTCGGACCGTGCGACCGAGGCCACGGCCATCAAAATTCCATTCCGAACTCTTCCCGTTCCATCGAGGCCGTGGATTCCACTCCATTTATTACATCGTTTCCACGGCCGCCAAAGGCTCGGGCTGCATACCATCGTATACGTGTGCAAGGCAACACGACGAGTATACAAGTACTGAAACGATGCGTACTCACTAATCATACCCTGGAATTCTTCTCTATCCGTACTTTCCATCCAAAGCTTCCTATCCCTGAAGAATGCTATTTCTGTGAGCCGCGAGACCGAGCGATCTCTCCTTAATATCTCATGGTGAGAACACCAAACAAGAGCATGCCATTTATCCTCTGGCCGACGACAAAAGGAACACGAGGGGCGACCAGAAATATATATTTTTTAATTCATATCGGATGGGGGGGGCTCATATGTCTGCTCTTTCCGACGCTAAATATTCATATATTCTGCCAAAATGTATAAAGATTTTAGAGTCTCGTTGAAAGGGGTCCACGATATTTGGAACCGCGTTGGGAAAACCTGGAAGTGTGGCCTGGGAGAGGAGCCAAAAACCTAAAATCTCTCGGCCTATTAAGCTAACACGGCCTAAAAATGCCGAGAGATGCGAAACCGAGAGAATCCATCGACCCAAAGGTTCGCGGCCGAGAAACCGATCTGAGACCACGGAAGAAATTTCTAATCCCTCCGCACTCGACGACGAACCGACACGCATCGTCCCCATCTCCTCCCGCTTGGCCGATGGCCCCGAAAGGCATAGGCCGTCTAGGCTTCTCGCGTCGGGCGGAGGCAGCACGGTTCCGGGCCGACGAGTCGCTCGATGCGGGCGGGTCGGTGGAAGTCCGCTCTTCCTGGCAGTCACTCGGGCGAATCCGAGCTCGATCCAACGTGAGCGCGTCCTCTCGAATGAGCTCATTGCAGTTATTGGGCATCGGTTTTGCGCTCTCGGAAACGTCGAGGAAAATCCTGTCGTGAAGGTGCTGGTAAATCACACTCTCTTTAAAATTGCTCTCAAAATGAGTCTATGCAACTGCGACTTTTTTTTCGTTATGAAAAAATATTAATTATTTTTCTGTTTTCCTTTGAGATTGCAGTGAGATCTTGAATGCCACAGGAAATGAAAAAAAAATCCTAGACAATGAAGAGTTGGATTAAAATCTCAGAAAATTAGATGAACACGTTGCATGGTACGACAAATACAACTTTTAATTGGCTCAGTAGTCTTTTTTATGGAGTAATTTCTTAGTTTTTGACTGGTGAACACTCTCGGAAGTGTTGTTAATGTGAGATCATAGCAAACGGGACAGCTAAACGAATACAGGTTGATAAATAAGAAAGAAGGAAGAGTCCATAGGACTCCCCTCGCCCGCTTACGTTACAAATTACCCTGTCCGGATAAGGGTTAAGGATACATGGGCTCCTGTGGGAGAAAGAGAGCTCTCGTTAGCTTTGAGGCTATCCTATCTCTCCCCCAGATGAGGTTTTTGTGCACTCGTGCCATTTTCTTCGGGCATCCCCGTGAAGTCGCTCGGATTCAACCCCATGGATTTTCGCAGTTTCTTTCGAGAGACACTTGGGACGTAGGCGTGTCGAGTCCGGAAAACTTGCAGGAAAAAAGAGAAGACGCTCCTTCGTGTGAGGGGGAGCCTCTTAGAATCGAATTTCACATGTTAGGCTATTGTTACCATTCAGGGGCACCTGAGTCCGATTTTTAAAAAAATATTGAGATGCACCTCGAACGACGAACTTCTCTTTCTGCAGTTGTTGAAGGAGGAGCACGCCTTCGTCGACTGGCGAATTCCATCGGCCGAAATCGTCCGTCGAAGATGCGGATGGAGACGGAGATCTCAAAAGATCAACGACTCGAAGCCGTCGTAGAAGATTTTAAAAATCGGGATATCATCTCGTTCCTGCGAGGAATTTCGCATGTTCGTTTTGAAATTCTCCACTCGCCACTCATCATGGAACGACAGGACGCAGAACGGCTGAAAAGATACACGACGACACGCAGCCTCGCGGAACATCTTCTGCTGCTTCTATCATCTATCATGCTTTTCATTTTTTTTCTCATGTCCTTCCTGCATGATACCTCTAGGGAGAGGTGATAGAAGAATGGGAATTTCGACGTCATTCCGCATTGGTCGGAACTGGAGAAGGAGAGGAGGGAGTGGAGGGAGTGGAGGGAGAGGAGGGAGTGGAGGGAGTGGAGGGAGAGGAGGGAGAGGAGGGAGTGGAGGGAGAGGAGGGAGTACTCCCGGTTCCCATTTTCCTGTTGGCCAAGCTGAAGAGTGAAGAGGATTACCTTCGTCATGTGGTCTTTCATTTCCTGGGCATGACCTATCAAATCTACGGGTACATGCTGAATGCAGTCGGTTCCATCGTCGGGGAGGCATTGCTTTCTTTTCTAAATCCTACAAAATGCATTTTATTCACGTTTCAGATGACAAAGAACTGGTGAATTGCCGCCAATTTTAATGGCACTTACGGTAGGTTCTTTACACTTTTACGACGAAACGCATTTAATATTGAAAGATAATGAATGAATTTCATGCGATTTCCAATAAATTATTCATTCGTTGTTCTTCCCATTATGCTATGCATACCACGCAATAACCCCCCGTCAAATAAATGTCCGCGCTAAAATTTCGATCCTCTTGTGTGAGGTTCAGCTTACTTCCTCCTCAAGTCTCCTTTTGATGCGAGATGAACGACGTGCCTATGGCGTCCAAGTTTTGTATCTTGCCGTCTACCATGCCAACGAAATGACAATCCAGATAAACAAGGCTATTTTTTTTAATCGAGTTAATATACAGTAAATTGTATTGCCATGGATATAGGATTTCATCATCTACTGTCATGATGCGTTCTTAATGGCATTCGATTTCGTTTTAGAAGGGAGAATGCAATAACTGCCGGTAATGCGATTTGCTCGTGCTAAAAAAAATTAGGGGAGAAAAGGGAATTCGAGGAATCACAGGCATCTCGCGGCTCCCTCGTGCTTTCGCCGTATCGCCTGCGCAAAATTTCCCTTATCAATCCCTCGTCCAAATCGACCGTCTCCGGTTCCGTGAATCCCCGATCGTCACCGTCTGCGGGGAAAAACCTCAGGGAGGGATCGGAACGAAACGAGAGGAGAAGCTCGAAGCGACTCGAACTTCGATCGGACGAGAGGGGCTCCTTCCCTCTCAGGGCGCGGATGGGTCCGTCGCGACTGCCCCGAAGGAGGTCCATCAAGTCTTCCTTCGACAGCTCCTTCATGTTCGTCCCCCAGCACCCTGCATGAGGAACGGAGGAAACGATCAGCGGCGGGATTCCTGGAAACGCGAGAGGAAGGCAGGGATGAGAGACGGGGGCAGCAGATGGGAGGGCGGGAGACGGGGAATTCCCTCTGGAAGGTCGAAGGCACTCGGGATGGCGTGGCGTCTCTCCGCTCGCCTCCGATCTTCTGCGAGGAGAAATTCGTGCCGACGTCAATCGCGGCTAGCGTTCAGCGCAACGCTCTCATTTATTTGTTTCTCGGTACTTCCGTGCAATACATTTACGACAGACGGGAACGTTGGAAAGGGTGGATCTCTTCTCGATTTTGATCAACGTCGCACGTCTTCGTATGCCCGAGAGGGGAAGCCACGAAAAGCCAATCGGTTCGATGGGGAAAGACGACGAGGGAGGCTTCAGACTCGTGCGAGAATCCCTTGGAAAGTTTTCACATGTGCAAAAATTGGTGATCGAAACGGGTTGAAAATGTTCTCTTTTAACCACCGAGAACAAGTTTCAACCAGATTCGAGTAGAACTTCTTTCCCGGAATTTTCGTATAGGGAATGCAAGCGTCTTCTCAGAGCAGATATCCGGAGAGCATTTGGAAAAAAAAGTCGAGGTTGAAATGAATTTAATCAATTTCTCCTTGCACATCCGAAAACACTTTCCGATCGACCCTCGTACGCGACTAAGGCACACGATTCATCTCTTGCAACGTTCCCATCTGGAGTTGCCGTAAACCGTGGAAACGCGATGGAATGAGGCTGACCTGTTTTGGACTCGGATGCTCTTCGGGCTCTTTCCCATCTTCCCCAGAATTAACTCTCGTTTCCTTGGCGTCAAGAGCGGTAGCGCAACGGGAAGCTCCAGGGTTTCTGAGTCCATCTCGGAGAACGGAACATATCCGCAACGAGCATTCCTTCGAGTAGAATTCTGTTTCATGCGTCATTTGTAAGTATCGAGACGAAGGGGTGACGAGTTCTCGTGGGTCTGACCGGTGATGGCGAATTTCCCGTTTCTTCCCCTGCCGCCGCTCTTTCGCCCCCGACCGAGTTTTGGCGAGTTCCAGGCTCTTCGTCCTCGCATCGCACGGCTCTCGTCCGACGTCGTCGACGCGAGCGCTCCTTTCGTGGGAACGGGATCGAGGTTCGCTCGGGAGCGCCGACGGAGAGGGCCGACGTTTGTTCGGCTCACCGGTGTGGACGAGGACGGGTTCGTGCTGCTTTCCTCTGCTGCGCCGATGCTGGGGATCGGGGCTTCGACTGACGGATTTCGGGGACTTTCGGGACCCTCGAACGTCATCTCTGAAACTTGTCCCTCGGAGATCTCCAACATCCCCTCGCTCGGAATCTACAGTAGGATCCTCACAAAAAGGGAGAGGGGGGGGGGGGAGAAGATGAGATCTGCACGGGAGAACTAATCCTTTTGAGTCTTTAAGTGCTCCCTTTCCTTTAGGCCATTAACATTGGAAAAGAAGGTGGTTAGATACGACAAAAGGTCATCGGTTTGGTAGCCGAGGCGAAAACGTGAGTGCACCTGCATATTTTACGTGGGGCTCACCTCCAGCGAATTTCTTCTTTCTACGCCAGTTGCGGTTCCCTTCTCTTCGTCGGTACCATAGCCGTTTGCACGACCCTTCGGTCGCTTCCTGCTCCAAGGGTTCTTCTCGGTCTTCCACGAGCTTCTCTTCATGATCGGGGCGGGGACGAAAAGACGAATAACGCGTCGCACGATGCTTCCGTCGTTTCCTCTCTCTCTCTCCTCGAGTCTGGGATGACAACAATCGACGATTTCTTTCTTAGAGCAGCACCTTCATGTTCCATTACTAATCTTCTTTTAGAGCTCGAAGTGCGTTCCAAATTTGCTTCCCGGAAGTGTATCGTGATGTCGTTTTACTTCACATTCCCCCCTATTTTTTAATCTGATAGGAATAAGAGTTTATTTTACATTAAATCACAGTACAGATACAATTAGGATATGGCACTCTTTTTGGGTATGCCTGGGAACAAAGAATCAGACAACAAGAGAAGTTAGGGGCTGCGAGGCAGAATGGGAGGGGAGGGGCGAAGAGATCGCTAAAAAAAAAAAAGTGGAAAAAAAACCAGTCCAGATGATACAAGGTGATAACTTGGAAATGAGGGAGTATTTCCGCCCCATCGGGGTGTTTAATAAAATTTGCCGTTCTCAGCGCATCTCATTCACTGGGATTCCTTCATTCCGTCCGTATTCGCCTTCAATAATCCTGCAGATACTGTTACGGTCAGGAGAAGAGGGAGAAAGTCCAGAAATTAATATAAGCGATTTCTCCCGACGGGAACGAGAGGCGAAAGAAGCCGTCGAGCCCTTCTCCCAGGCATCTGCCTATAATCAGAGATCCTTAGAATGGAAATTACGCCCGTAAGCCCTCCTGCCGCTCACGTTCGCATTCGTTTCTTGCAACGTTTTTATTTTACCGATGTATTCGCGTACGGTTTGACTTTGAGCTTCGTGAGAGTGTTTTCCATTACGATTTAACATCATCCTATCTCCATCTCCACCGGCCAGTGTGAGGATGGATAAATAGATGTGCGGGAAGATCCGAGAGGCTGGAAGAGGAAACGGCGGAATATGTGGAGCCTGCACCGCGGGCAGGCCAAACGGTCCCCGCGATCGAGCGGGCGAGACTCATCGCACGATCGTGCCCGACCCGGCAGACGGTGGCATCAAGATATCCCGTGGGTCGGAAGGACGGAGTCACCCGAAGCGTTTCCTGTGCGATTCACGTCCTAGAAGTCCGGGATCTCATTCGATGCGGATCGTTGTGGGTCCCTTCTGCCGACGTCTCCAGGGGGTCGTAACTAAAGCGATTAATTCTATATTAGAATGCGCTAAGAAAACCCATGGTATTTGTAGCCTCTGACCAATAACGCTTTTGCCACTCGAGGATATCGGCTTGATAGCCCATAGGCCTAAGAATCTTTTACTTTTCATGTCATAGGCCAGGCGCGTTTCGTGATTCGTCCATGCAACTGTTAGCACTACGAGCTTGTGCCTTTCCATGACCTAGGCCGGGTGGGATGAGTTAAACAGCTTTACGACATGCGAGGCAATGCACCCGCGTAAGAGAAGTGGCGAAGCTGCGTAGGTCTGCACAGACCTTTGAGCAAATTGCAGATAGCAATGCCGAGACTAGAGCTGCATTAATTGCAGAGCGACATGAGGCTGTTAATGCTGCTCTCCGAGCAGCACTCATACGCGTCGAACTTTAATCATACTCGAATTGCGTTAGCTAGGACCGCTCAACGTCATTCCAGCCGTTTTGCACGATCGCGGTCCTATGAATGCGGAATGCTCTGTTGAGCACTGCCTGGTTTTTCATTTCGCAGCAAAGAAAGGCAAACTTCGGCAAGACTGTTGTCACGATCACGTTACGATGTCCCATTTGAACCCATTGGGGAAGATGAAAACTCACAAATTTTGCGAGTTTAACAGACAGTACAAGAGCGCGAACGCGTTTGTTTCCTTTCGGTGCAACGATTGTTGAGATCGTCGATAGTGGTCCTTACAGCTTCAAAATAACCGTCGCGGTCTATCATTTGGCTGCGACCCTTCTACATTCATTTGATGATGTCGTTTCTCCGCTAAATCAAAATCACCAACTACCGTATGCTCGACACTACACTGTAAAAACTCGACCCATAAAGATACCCATAAATTATGAGTAACCAGGGAATGATGGGTATCATTATCAGGCACGGGATGCATATGAGGAACACTGAAACCCATAAAGGTTGTTTATAGGTAAATTTAACATGGATTCCTATATGAGGAACCAAGAGAGAAACCATGCAGCCCTTTTTTCTCCCTTTCCCCTCGCCCCTCCTGGCCTCAAGTCGATGTAACTCATACTTCGGTGGAAACCCATAAAGTCTTTGGGTATGTTTTCTGTTTTAAG
>CAJPEV010001519.1:0-17510 GCA_905338385.1 Darwinula stevensoni
CTTCCAAATTTGGATTTCTTCTTTTGAATTTTCTCAAAGCAGGTATACCCTGGCAGGGGGAATAATGATTCTCGAGAGGCCCATGTCTCGACACATCCAAGTACGTGGAAGTTTCTCGCGAAGTTGAATAAATGTATTTAATATATTTTTTCTCTTCCATAAATCTCCGTTCCAAAATGTTCCATTCCTCTGAGCCACCCTGTATCATTGAAAACATCTCCCCCCCCCCAAAAAAAATGGGTTCCCCCAGGGCATGTACCTCCAAAGTGGGATTTTTCTGAATTCTGCATCCCAAAAGGTACAGGTGTACCAAATTTTAGGCATCTAACTTCTATAGAACATGGTTAGAATTAGCGTCAGTCAGTCACTCGGTCACGATCGTCTATATACAGGGTGACACATTTGACAAGTTTACTGATGAATGGTCATGTACAAAAGAAACACATGGACAGAAGAAGCTGAAACTTTGCTTATGAACGGTTTGAAGTATGGGCTTCTCGAATCAGTAAAAAATAATAATAATACAAAAAAATGGATTCTCAAAAGATGGCACCAACAGAGCATGTCACGTGGCCAGCGAACAGTATAAAAACTCAGTGCATGACCACGGAATGGAATAGTACGGAACCTAACCAGTGCAGGATCAAACTGATACAGAAGTTTCACGAAAATGGGAAGAATGAGGAGGCTGCCTTAAAGTAGTACCTTCGAAGCCACAAAATGCGCCAAGGTTCCGTGCTCGCTGGCAGCGTTGGGAAAGCTCGTGGCAAAATTTAAGAAAACAAGATCTGTGGCCAATTTGAAGAAGAAAAGAGACCGTAGGGTTTCCGAAGACATGGCTACAGAAATGGCATTGACTGTAGAGGAAGAACGCGCGACTTCGCATGTTGATATTGTCAGTGCGTACATTGAAAAAAACAGGGGACTAAAAAATATGTGGTGACAGTACATGCTTCCCAGAAGATGGAACAGTTGCTTAACCGAATTTCAAATGAGTAAAAAATTCTACATTCCGTGAACAACAACGATGTCAATTTATCATCTACTACTTTCGCATCTTCTCCTTCTTAGTACGAGTGAATAGAATAGCAAAAATCATGAAATCTTGAA
Source organism: Darwinula stevensoni (assembly GCA_905338385.1). Classification (NCBI taxonomy): domain Eukaryota; kingdom Metazoa; phylum Arthropoda; class Ostracoda; order Podocopida; family Darwinulidae; genus Darwinula; species Darwinula stevensoni. The sequence goes on from CAJPEV010001519.1 coordinate 1,111, forward strand.
CGGGATCCGAAGAATGTAAAAATGCGGATGCACGATTTCCTAAAATGAGGGGGGAAATTTGTCACGAAAATGACCCCAGGGTAGATGGGGAACCTGATGCTTTCCAGAGAAATACCCAGCGAGTCTCCTTTCTAACATATCCATTCAACGCGAGTGTCAACGAATGGCAATGCACTTTCATAGACAAATATGAACGCGATGAAAGATGACAATGATACCTGGGTTCGATAGTGAACGAAAACTTATAATCAAAGAGTCCAGAACTTCTCTTTACGCAAAGAAGTATTTAGCTGGTTGTCCAATGCATCAAGCAGACCCTTTCACATTTTTCCAAATCCAGCTGCGATACCACTTTCCATTCACTTCCATCGTACGCTTCCACCGAAGGAGTCTTCTCTCCACCGACAGCGTAAAGATTTTCCTCAAGTGATATAAGGCCATGATTACATCGCTTTTCCTTCATTGGGGACATGAGACGCCAGTCATTTTTCCTGGCATCATAAACATAAACGTCTGACAGGGTCGGATTATTGATCCCACCTCCAGCAACATGGATTTCACCACTGTGGACTGCAACACCCGGAGTATTCTGATTTCCTGGCCATTCCGCCATCTCATTCCAAGTTTTCGACCTCGTGTCTAGTTGCTCGTGCTTCTTCATATTGGGATATCCTCCGATGACGTGGAGATTGGACTGGAAAAACACCGAAGAGGCTGCATGACGCTCATACTTCATATCCGGTGCCTGGATCCATCTCCACGAACCCAGTTCAAACTGCGTCACGGACTTGGAGAACTTTTGGGGCGCCCCTCGGAATCGTCCACCACAGACGAAGATGGAGTTGACTCCAAAGACCGATGTTGGCCACTGGACGTTCTCTGTTGACTGAGGTCCGTCTTCCCACGTTTTTCTGACCGGGTCGTACACTTTCATCTCGCCCATTCCTATGACGAAAAGCTTTCTATCCACGGCCGACATTGCCTCCGCAAAGACAGGTGAATTTGGCCATGGATAGGGGGTGAGAACCTGTACAGACCAGTCCCTTGCATCGAGGGAGACCACCTGGTTTTCATATCCTTTTTTCCCAACGCACCATACTGTATTTAGATATCTGTAGAAGCCGGTGCCCCTGTTCTTTGTCTTTTCCTCAGGAACGGTGTCACGGAGGTCTGGATGGTGGAAATCCTTCGCTTCCATCACGAGGGTGAGGCAGTGTGGATTCCCAGAAATCACAGGATCGCGGAGCAGTTTTTGATGGAGATATCGTAATGGAAGCAGTGGAAGTCTAACCTGACTCAAAAGTTTCGGCATATGGGCATTTCTGGAAGGGTCATGATTCAGCCACTTTCTGACTGCTTCATAGATCTCGATTTCAGAAGATAACTCCAAGTCGTTCCTTCCTAGAAACATCTCGACGGTCTCCACGGACATGGAGAGGAAGTCTGGAGTAGGGATTATTTCTTGGAACCTGTGACTAATGAAATCTAATGCAGCATCCTCTAGTGCTTTTATTTTCAGATTTTGTGCCGTGTAGAGAAGGGTGAAAGCATTTTTTGGCATCAGCATCTTTTTCAGCTTTTTGGAGTATTCATCACAGAGGATGTCGATCTGGAGATAATGTGAATCCTTGAGCACGGCCAGTGCGTTTTCTTGCTCTTCCGTCCCGTATTTTTCGTCAAATATGAAGTCCCAGATGATCTTGAATCCTTTTACACTGACCCCTTCCAAAGTAACAATTTTGTTGCTGGGTTCCTTCATGTTGGAAAGAAACATCCTTTTCAAGACCGGAGATGCAGATCCCAGAACGAACCGACTTCCGTGGTAGGAGACACCTTGAACGTCAATGATGACGTCACAAAGGTCATTTTGTTCTCTGGAGTTCTGGATCATGCCCTTGGTAAGAAAACGATATTGCTCCAATGTTTTCGTGCACATCGCGTCCTCACATCCCGTTTCCACCATCGTGAAGGCGTCGTTGATCCCAGTGAAATTGAGGAACTGTGAAAATTGTGATTAAACGGCACTTCATGGAAATCAGAGATTTTACAATACAACAAATATGAGAACAATACAACAATGATGAGAACTGGAGATAAAATCTTCTCTACTAGAATACCAATCCAGTGAAGGAAGTATAACCTCTGAGGATAATCTCCTCACCTAATCGATAATAACGTTCTTTTAGACAATGGATAAGGGAGGAGGTACCGTAATGCCCGAAAGTTGACAATTTAACCTTGACACAGCGTTACATAGCAGCAACTTCTCATCGTTGAATTGTATTTCATTTCAACAGTGTCTTAACGTAGGGACAACATTATAACGTTGAAAAAAAAAACATGTTCATGATGTTGACACCACGTTGTTATGCCGAATGGGTACTCTATCTTGATGATCCTTTGATACCGAAGCTTGTCTGATATGACTCCTGTCGTTCTGAAACGCCGACTTAATTCCTCACATTCATTCTAAGATGTGAAATATATGAAACACCCTTTCTAGCGATAATGCCTGATGACTATTGGCCCATTGCCAAAATCCATCTCTGCTTTAGTTATCCATTCATGTCTTTCAATGCCACATGCAAATTACACAGCTCTTTCGAAATAAATTAGTATCTACTGCCATCATTTCTGCCGCTAGTACTAAACAAGCATAAATGGCGTCGGTTAGGAGATGAAAAGAGCAAGCAGAAGACTGAGGTGAGATAGATCACAACAATTGACGACACTGGGAACTATGGACGAAAAGGCACGGTAGGGAATATAGTTCCACAACAGCCATTGCATGGAAGAGTCCTCGTGCAAGTGAAATGGCTTCCACGGCCTTGTGTTCTGTAGAGGAGGCATATCCACTTCAACTTCTGATAAGGCGACGAGAAGTCCTCATTATCTCGAAGGAGAACGATGTGACATCGAAATGCATATCTGGGTTGATATTTTTGAGTTGTCACACACCGTTTTAATGATTTTAACCCTGACATGACCACGATGCCGCTGGGTAGAGATTAAGATAGTCTTAACGCTATGACGCGTCAGGGCCAGTGAATTGGTTACGTACTGGATATATCCCGGTGGAAGAGTCGTGAACCTGGCGATGAAATCGCGCTTCAAGGAAGTAGACGTACGGCTGCCAATTAATTAGTGACGACAAGAATGCCAGCCAGTCCATTGCTGATATAGCGTGCAGCCTTTTTCAGTTGTGGTTTGGCTTAGCTCGGAGTCCATGGCATCAAACTTCATCTGGAATATGTATTGGGTTGGAAAGAAAGTCTTGCAACACTCTGCGCAAATTTCTCAAAATGTTATAACTTCATTGAAATGCAATTTCAGTCTACAATGTAATGACCATTGTTGTCTATGACATGTTCCCAACGCACGGGTAACTGCTCGATGCCCATTTCCCAGAACGCTGGCGATTGCGAAGCGAAGAAACGGCCGACATCATTTTCGAACCGTGCTCGATCGTCGAAGGCCTCGTCCCGCAGGTGATTCTTGAGCACCCGGAACAAGTAATATTCGGAAGGGGCCAAGTCCGGAGTATAGGCAAGATAGGGTAAAACTTCCAAGCCCAGTTCCGAAATAGTCTGGCGAGTCATCTTCGCATCACGTGGACGAGCGTTGTCATGCAGAAGGAAAACTTTGTTGCGTTTGGGACGCTCTTTTTGAATGACGCCAGCCAACTTCTGAAGTTGAGCAGCGTGGACGACGGCAGTCACGGTGGTACCGGTTGGCAGGAGCTCATAGTACAACATTCCTTCTGAATTCCACCGACAGCAGAGAAGGACCTTCTTCTCGTGGAACCCTGTTTTCGGTTCATGTGCTGCAATTCTCCTCATGGAAGCCACTGACTCTTGCGAGTATGGTCGACATACAGGGTAGAGGACCCAGTTCTCATCTCCAGTAACGATTTACTTCAGGAGGTCCTTTCTGTGCGGACGAAGGAGCAGTGATTCGCAGACACTGACACGGCTTGCTTTGTCAGAGTCCCCGAGCCGATGAGGGACCCATGTTGAGTAAACCTATCCATTTAGCCGNATATACAAATGCAAAGCCCCGCCCATCATTCCTTTTAAAATTTTTCATAAATAGTTTTAGAAAGTGTTGCAAGACTTTCTTTCCAACCCAATATTAGGCTAATCACGACCTCATCTCTATATTTCCTCCAATCTCGAACACAAAGGAAGGGCCATGTCCGGATTCCTACCTGTCGTTTTCAAGTGCAGGGGTTTTCATTCTATGTATTCTCGGAAAGAATCTGAACCTCCTATCGAGCGCCCGTGGCCTGTAAGCCCGAAAACGAGGGAAATGTGAACGAAAGCTGACCTATATATCAATTCTGGTCCCTAACGTATGCAGTCTTACCTCAAAGTTGTCGATTTGAAGAGATCTTGCTTGTCCCAATCGATTTCTCATATGCCGAACGCCAAAATACTATGAATAATAATCACTATGTTTTTCTTAAAGTACTTGCTATTGTTAAGACTGCGAAATGTGGGAATTTAACAGGTGAAATTGGGCAGGAAAGTGGTTCTGATTTTAAACCCTGGATGCCATGAGGGGATGAACGCCTCTTAAAATATCTGATATAAATAAATGATACATAAAATATAGATAAATGCCCTAACCCAAAGACTGCAGTTTGTCCGTGACCTTGAATTCGTTGCCCAAAGTGGACGATAAACCTAGATCTAGTTGCAGTGTAACGTTCAACAACGGAAATCTTAGCTCCACTCATTAAGTATCAGGTTCATGCTGATCTCAAATCATCAGGTTGTCAACAAATTCTTTTGAACGGAGTGGTCTTCGCATATCCTCACTTCCGCAGGGAAGTATGGTGTGAAACAATGTCCCCATCCTCAGAGCGTCTCGCGGAAGTCGTCGACATCCAGAACGAAGGGTACTGGGGCACTTGGATAGGTCAAAACCCGAGGCACTCCGCGTCGAGAAGCATCCGTTCACCCATGTTTTCTGTATTTTCCTTTCCTTGTGGCATATGTTTTTTTTTTCTTTGGTGGATTTCGCTCCTTCATATTACCCTAATGCATTTATGAATTAATTATTTATTCTGAAGATTCACGTATATGAAGGTCATTGGATTCTCATATGCAATCGATCTAACTGATTGTCATATGTAATAATCACCAGCAATGTCAAAATTTAAAAACAAAAATAGAAAACCAAAAGTTGCAAAGTAATTCATGAAAATAAAAATAAATTCAATATAAAGTCATTTAAAAAATTGGGCAACAATTGATAATAATAAAAATATTCCATTCTTCATTTGAAAAGATAAAGATTTGGAGACCTATGTATACAAATGTTAATTGAAACGAATCAATCAATAATAATTAATGCACCATTCTCGGAGAGTGTGGATAGAATAATAATTGGCACGATATTGGACTCAATTCCTCCCGAAGGTGTTGGAAAGTGGATCCCAATATCGCATTCCTTTACGTGTGACGTCACGAAGACCTATATGACAGTCAATGCTTCCACTTGCCATTAGCAGGACGTCACAAGCACTATAGGGATGCATTTGCAATCCATGTTTAAGGATAATGTCTGTTACCTCGTAGCAGCCATCACGCATGAATATGACCAGGGTCACTCTGAAGGAAGACCCCTCAAATCAAAGGGCAGAGGTCGTTCATCCATTATATATCTACAGTACATCATTAACGTCGATTCATTACATGATCTTAACCCTTTCAAGACCAAGGGACGTATTTGTCCCATATTTTCAAAATCCTCCCAAATTTGAATGAATTAGTCTAGGGCGATGCTTTTTGCGAATAAGGAATCAGTATGTCATGCACTTTCAAAATTATGGCAGGTTTTGTGAATATATGAATTTGTGTCGTCACCAGACAAAATTATATTTTAAGGAAAATTATCTTTTCCAAACCGGTCCGGAAATGTGAATTTTGATTTTTTTGTTTTGAAAAACCGATGTAGCCGAAAAAAAATTGTCTGTGGGTTTGCCTTCGTATGTCTTTACTGTAACATATTTTCTCATTTCGACACTCATTTGTTTATTATTTTTCGGAAAAAATGATTTTTTTTGTTGTTGTGGGACATATTTGTCCCACGCTATATCTCGAGAACTATGGGAGATATAGCCTCCAAACAAAGTTTTTTTGAATCTACACGTCATTTTCACCCTAAACACGTCATTAAAGTTAAGGTCGCTGTCCCACAATGCTTATGGTCCTGAAAGGGTTAATAAGTCAGTCAAATTCTGGTCGATTAGTAGCAACGAAAACTGTCAATGTATCTAATATATATAGACGATCGTGACTGACTGACTGATATAAGTATCTATTCACATGCTGAGTTCAGGAAAAATTCCACTTGGGTGATACACGCCATAGGGGCATACCTTTTCGGGGAACATATTTTTTTTAATTGTTCTCTTTGCTTCAAACAAACGGAGACCCATGGAAAGCTGTAACATGGCAAGAACGTGACTGGTGAAGCTCTCAGCTCAAATGTCAAATTTCCAAGAAGGGCAAACAAACTCGCTAGTATATATATATATATTAAAAAATTGGATTCTTAAAAGATGGCAACAACAGAGCATGTCTCGTGGCCAGCGAACAGTATAAAAAATCAGTGGATGACCCCGGACTTGAAGAGTACGGAACCCTACCAGTGCAAATCAGCATGCTAGAGCTCACTACGAGGATCGAACTGATACAGAAGTTTTACGAAAATGGGAAGAATGCGGAGGCCGCCTTAGGGTCGTACCTTCGAAGCCACAACATGCGCCAAGGTCCGTGCTCGCGAGCGGCGTTGGGAAAGCTTGTGGCAAAATTTGAAAAGACAGGATCTGTGGCCAATTTGAAAAAAAAAGAGACCGTAGGGTTTCCGAAGACATGGCTACAGAATTGGCATTGACTGTAGAGGAAGAACGCGCGACATCGCATGTTATTGTCAGTGCGTACATTGAAAAAACATTTTACTAAAAAACATGTGGTGACAATACATGCTTCCCAGAAGATGGAACAGTTACTTAACCGAATTTCAAAGAGGTAAAAAATTCTACATTCCATGAGCAACAACGAAGTCAATTTATCAACTACTACTTTCGCATCTTCTCCTTCTTAGTACGAGTGAATAGAATAGCAAAAATCATTAAATCTTGAACGGGATCCGAAGAATGTCAAAATGAGGATGCACGATTTCCTAAAATAAGGGGGGAAATTTGTCCCCAAATATGACCCCAGGGTAGATGGGAAACCTGATGCTTGCATGAGAAATAGCCACCGAGTCTCCTTTCAAGCATATCCATTCAACGCGAGTGTCAATGAATAGCAATGCACTTTCATCGACAATTATAAATGCGTTGAAGGATGACAATGATAACTTGCATCGATCGATCGTAAACGAAAGGATTCAGTCTAAGAGGCCAGAACTTCACTTTCCGCAAAGAAGTATTTAGGTGGTTGTCCAATGCATCAAGCAGGCCCTTTCACATTTTGCCAAATCCAGCTGCGATACCACTTTCCATTCATTCCCATCGTACGCTTCCACCGAAGAAGTCTTCTCTCCACCGACAGCGTAAAGATTTTCCTCAAGTGATATAAGGCCATGTTTCCATCGCTTTTCCTTCATTGCGGACATGAGACGCCAGTCGTTCTTCCTCGCATCATAAACATAAACGTCTGACAGGGTCGGGTTTTCGGAATGCCCACCTCCAGTAACATGGATTTCACCGCTGTGGACTGCAACACCGGGTTCATTCTGATTTCCTGGCCATTCCGCCATCTCATTCCAAGTATTTGACCTCATATCTAGTTGTTCGTGCTTCTTATTATTGGGATATCCTCCGATGACATGAAGATTGGACTGGAAAAACACCGAAGAGGCTCCATGCCGTTCATATTTCATATCAGGTGCCTGGATCCATCTCCACGATCCCAGATCAAAATGTGTCACGGACTTGGAGATCTTGGAGTTATCAGTGCCGAATCGTCCACCACAGACGAAGATGGATTTCAGTCCAAAGGCCGATGTAGGCCACTGGACGTTCTCTGGTGGCTGAGGTCCGTCTTCCCATGTTTTTCTGACCACGTCGTACACTTTCATCGCTCCCCATCCTGTGATGAAAAGCTTTCTATCCACTGCCGAGAACGCCGTCGCAAAGACAGGTGATTTTGGCCTTGGATAGGGGGTTAGAACCTCTACTGACCAGTCCCTAGCATTGATGGAGAGCAACTGGTTTTCATCTACTTTCTTCCCGACGCACCATACTGTATCGGGATATCTGAAAAAGCCAGTGCCCCTGGTCTTTGTCTTTTCCTCAGGAACGGTGTCACGTAGGTCTGGATGGTGGAAATCCTTCGCTTCCATCACGAGGATGAGGCAATGTGGATTCCCAGAAATCACAGGATCACGGATTAGTTTTTGATGGAGATACCGTAGGGGAAGCAGTGGAAGTCTAACCTGGCTCAAAAGTTTCGGCATATGGGCATTTCTGGAAGGATCGTGATTCAGCCATTTTCTGACCGCCTCATAGATCTCAATTTCAGAAGATACTTCCAAGTCATCTCTTCCTAAAAACATCTGGACGGTCTCTACGGACATGGAGAGGAAGTCTGGAGTAAAGATTATTTCTTGAAACCTGTGACTAATGAAATTTGATGCTGCGTCCTCTAGTGCTTCCATTTTTAGATTTTTGGCCGTATAGAGAAGGGCGAAAGCGTTTTTTGGCATCAGCATCTTCTTAAGTTTTTCAGAGTATTCATCACATAGAAGGTCGATTTGGAGATAATGTGCATCTTTGAGCACGGACAGTGCGATTTCTTGGTCGTCTGTTCCGTATTTCCCGTCGAATATGAAGTCCCAGATCACCTTGAACCCTTCTACAGAGACCCCTCGCAAGGAAACAATCTTGTCGTCCTTCTCGGAAATGAACTTTTTTTTCAAGACCGGAGATGCAGATCCTAGAACGAACCGGCTTCCGTAGTAGGAGACGCCTTGAACGTCAATGATGACGTCACAAAGGTCATTCTGCTCTCTGGAGTTCTGGATCATGCCCTTAGCTAGAAAACGGTATTGCTCCAAGGTTTTTGTGCGTTTCGCGTTCTCGCAAACTGTTTCCACCATCGTGTCGGTAACGTTTTTCTCCGTGAAACTGTGGAGCAGTGACACCTGCTACAAAACAACACTTCTAGGAAAATAGAGATATTTCAAACAAGAAATAGCAACAAACGACGAAAACACGAGTTTTCTTTCACTACGAGGAATTCAGCCTCGTTGAGTTGGTCATGCGCCTGATCTCGCTGTCGTGTTGAAGGAATATCGTTATTCTTCACTCGAAGTTTGTTCTTATCTTGACCTTATCTTCATTTTCCCCTCCAGGAATCCGAAGCATAATCTCGTCCTGTGTTTCCCTGTCGTCTTCAAGTGCTGCTCTGTTCTTGAAGTTGGTTTCAAAAGGGAAATTCTGGCATCAGTCTATCTCCCGTGTACGCGTATAAATATGGCACAAAGTGACTTCGGTCAAAAAGTTGAATGCAATGGAAGTATGGATGATTTCCTGAAATCTAGAAAGAGAAGTAATTTAAAGCTGATTCCTCCACGGCTTTCAGTTCCTGATTTAGGAGATGGAGGGAAAAGCGAATGCGTTTCAGGGCATCAGCAACTTTAATGCACCAGCGCGTTCCCCGCTGAGGGAGATACTGGAGATAGTGCGAGTCCGTGAGTCCATTCCAATGTCTTCGTCCTCCGTTCCGTATTTCTTGCTGGATGAAGTGCCAGGTGACATGGATCCCTTCCTCTTCATCCCATTCAAGGAAAAATCATGTGTTAAGATTCTTTGCTCAATAACATCTGCTTAAAGTATAAAGATGCTTTACTCTGAACGACATCGCTATGGTCTCGTCTTCGGCGCTCCACTGTCCAGGATAATGATTAATTCATTAATTTATTTTCGAATTGGCGAGAACGTATTAAAAGTATTTGCCTGTCGAAATGTGTGCTGTGAGAAGACGAACCTATATTCTCATTGAAATAATTACTCAGATTATTATTGCGTGCCTAACTTCAGATATCTTAATAATCTGCCTTGAGGGGTCTTGTTTGAAAAATAAGATATGCACTTAGTAATCGAAGAGGTACTTCTTCTTCATGATTCAGCTATTAGTTCTCTATTTCATTGAATCAGGAAATTTTTCGGAAAATGCACCTTTTTCCAAAAAAAATGCCGACGACGGCAATAGCTGTGCCCTAGGGGTATGCACCACAAAACTGGAATTTTATTCTGAACTTCCTATCACCTCAGTTGTTGCTGTGGCAAGTTTCATATTTCTGTCGTATGAGTAACATTAAAATTCGAATATAACCTTAATAGAGTTCTCTGGCTCCCGCGGGACATTATTTTGTTCGCGGCCCTGCATGGGTTCTGCCCATGTCAGGCTTGGGCCCGCATAGCCCTCCATAGTATTTCTGGGGGTGTCACGTTCCCCTTCGGTCACGCCGTCTTGCGTCTTCCCGTCTCGCGCATGGTCGTCGGTCGTCCTGGACAGTCTTTTTCCGTCGGTCTGCTATCTCCATTGCTGACTGTCGCTGTGCCTGCTATCTCCCTGCCCCCCTTTCATCGTTATAAATGGCCTCCTGGTGCCGAAATCCAAAACCAAACATTATATTATGTCTATATGACACGTGTCTATAGATTGAAGGATTTCTATTATCAGGCTAGCCTTCAACACCCAGACAAAGTGGTCCGTATGGACACACTACGGCTCACTTCTCTGCGGAGAACATTTGCTGGGGATGGAGTTCACTAGAACAGTGAGGGCTTTCACCGGTATGTTCAGTACATCCTACGACATGCCCGGCGTATCTTGGGAGAGGGGTGGGCTCAGTAATTTTTCAAGGGCAAATTAATTGTTCCAAACTTCTAACTCTTGCATTTTTTTGGGGGAGCGTTCCTTACCTATGGGTGGATGTTTGTGTTCAATACCTCTTCCATCCCAGAAGTAGGACGTGCCTAATAATTTTTTGGTCATTTTCTGCCAAATATCTCTTGATTAATATCATAACTCTGGTTCTGCTGGATTTTGGCGATTAACAACTATATACATATAACCCTGTTCCTTTGTCTACCTGGAACCTAGATTGCTCCAAAGAAATAGGAAATTCCTGATGGTAATTTTTTTTCCTTCTCCCTCTTGACTTCATTGGCCAACATTGCTTTCTGGATGGATAGCGCCCTGTTGTCATATTTTTATAGAGGCTGTGCAGAACTTTCGTTATTTCAATTTGTTTGTGCCATTCTGGTCCAATTGTTTTTTTTCCCCATTGCTTTGTTTGGCAATCCATTATTTCCTTTTGTATGGAACTGCCTTTATTTGTTTTGGCAGGTTCCACTGTGTGCTTCTTTGGGCACTTTTTGTACAGTGATATAGAATGTATAATCCTGAAAAAAAATTGGGGGGGTTCTTCTTTCCTTGGCTATGGCCAAAGTGATACCATTTTGGTGCCATATTCCTGAATGTTATATGATATATGATATATTCTCAAGGAATTAATTCATGTACTCTGTCATGTTTGTATTGGAATTAATCTCAAGTATGCAAATATGTGATATTTTGAGTATTATTGAATCTAAATTGTTGAACCTAATTTTCTTTTTCAAGTTTATGTACCTTTGTTAACTACATTTCTTGCAATCTCATGTAACCTGTAATTTTCTTTGGTAATTTTTCTAAATTTGAGGACAAATTTATTTTTAAGGAGGGAGGAGTGTCGTATGAGTAACATTAAAATTCGAATATAACCTTAATAGTGTTTTCTTGCTCCCACGGGACATTATTTTGTTCGCGGCCCTGCATGGGTTCTGCCCATGTCAGGCTTGGGCCCGCATAGCCCTCCATAGTATTTCTGGGGGTGTGACGTTCCCCTTCCGGTCACGCCGTCTTGCGTCTTCCCGTCTCGCGCATGGTCGTCGGTCGTCCTGGACAGTCTTTTTCCGTCGGTCGCTGTGCCTGCTATCTCCATTGCTGACTGTCGCTGTGCCTGCTATCTCCATTGCTGACTGTCGCTGTGCCTGCTATCTCCATTGCTGACTGTCGCTGTGCCTGCTATCTTCATTGCTGACTGTCGCTGTGCCTGCTATCTCCATTGCTGTCTGTCGCTGTGCCTGCTATCTCCCTGCCTGCCAAAGCCTGAAGACCTCCTCAAGGCTCCAATTAACATTGTGATATTTATTCTTTTCTTTCTCTTAATTTAACTTTAATTAAATACTTGTTGTCCTTGTTTGAACACCGTTGTATTATTTGTCATTGGTCGTCTCCTTAGACGGCTTGTTCTGTCTGTGGAGTGAGGCCAGGACCCTTTCTTTTGCCTCCGACTAACCGCTCGTACTAAATTGTCTTTCTCTTGTTTTCGGCTTAAAGTTAACGTTAAAAGTCCACTTTTGAAGCCCTCCACACGACATTTCTATCTCTGTACAATTTAGTGGACAAGAGAAAATTATTTGAAAACGTCATCCCCCAAAAGTATGCCACAGGGTATGCATCTGAAGCTCGACATTTTTAATGAACTTTTTGTTTCAGTGGGCACGTGCATGCCAAGTTCCAGCTTTCCATGTCTCTCCGTTTGACTAAAGCAAATATATATAATTGAAACGTCCCCCCCCCCCCCCCCTGAAATGGGTTCGATCCAACTAATACGAAAAGGTTAAAGTAGGAGAGAGGTGTAGGCCCATTCACCCATGGGTCAGGTCAAGGACTACGAAATGTGACCCCTTCAAGGCCCGATGTTGGATTACCAAAGTCAGACTTTCTCTGAAGTCTACAACATAGTAGCTATTCACGTTCCTTCCTGTTTTGTTGAGGGAAGTGTGAATGATAATGGCTTAAGCCTAAGCGTCGTTCCATGGGTTGGGCCTAGGCCCACAAAATCCGTTCCCCCGAAATGTGTTGATTCACTGCAAAATGTATCTATTGTATCTCAAAATGTATCAATACTTGCACACCAATATCTCCTGTCAATAAAATTCGTGTTTGATACATGAGAGGGAAAATGAAAGAGAAATGAGGATCAAATATGTAAGTATGTCAGAAATACATGCCAAAAGTAATGCGATTCAGTCTGGACTCCAATGCAGGCTATGGGAAGTGGAATTACTTGTATGGCAGCAGCAGAGGCTTCCTATATTTTCGTGCTTCCTTCATTCTCTTTCTCAAGGCCACCTTGTCCTGGAGACATGACTTGGGGATCTTTCCGATCCCCAAGGTGGAACCCTTTTGCTCTCGGGTTTACCCTTGAGGTTCAGGGAGGGAACGACGCCTTTCGCAGTCTTTTGCAATTCGCAGCTAAATTCGCAAAATCATATTCAAGAACGTCAGCACATAGGTTCTTTCTTGGAGTATCTGGATTATCATTGTTGTGGTTTCCTCTTTCGATTCTTTGAAAAAGGCATCCATTTGCTCACCAATGTCACTATTGCCCATAAAGTTCGTGTTTGATACATGAGAACGAAAATGGCAAAGATATGTGTATCAAATATGTGAGAAACACATGGCTAACCTGTAAAGAGATTCAATTCATTCTCATCTTCCAAAGCTGTCCTTTCCATCAATACTGGTCGCTAACGAGTTTTACTTCAAAGTTGTCGACTTGAAGAGATCTTGCTCATTCCAATTGACTATTCATATGCAGAAATCGAAAATACCATGAATAATAACCACTATATTTTTCTTAGAGTCTCAACAAAAGGAAGTACATGCGAAATGTGGGAATTAAACAGGTGAAATCGGGCGGAAAAGCGGTTCTGATTTTAATCCCGGTATACCATGAAGAATAAATGCCTCTTGATACCCCAACCCAAAGACTGCAGTGTAACGTTCAACAACGGAAATCTTAACGCCAATCAGTAAATAGATTAAAGATTCATGCTAAGCTGAAAACATCAGGTTGTCAACAAATTTTTTTGAACTGAGACGTCCTCGCATATCCTCAGTTCCGCAGGGAAGTATGGGGTGAAACCATAGATCGTATATACTTGGAGGGGGCATGGGGCAGGGGCGGACGGTCCAATCCGTCCGCCATCTTGGGATTGGAGAGAATGGAGGGAGCCTTGAAACGATTGTGTGTTTTACTGTCTTATACGACTTTGGCAAGGCCAAATTCATATTCTTGCTTGTATAGGCGTAGTTCGGCTAGAAGTCAGGCCCCTATGAACTCGGTATCCTAAGGTAGACCCTAAGGGCTGCGACCTAGGTCGTCTTAGGCCAAGCAGTTTTGTCTTAACTCAGCGACCCTAAAACTTGTTTACGTTTGAGAACTGTTGTTTTCCGTGTGGCACAGATGCGTCGATTCGACATGAAAATTGGGTGCAAATGTAGATGGCAATGGTATATGCTATCACGACCTCCATGCACGTGGCGGACGCATCAACGTGATGCTGGCCTATGTACAGTGCCCGTAACTGTCTCGTTTCGTTGCGCTAGCCTACTCTGTGCTGAATAAGGCGATATCCTTGAGAAACTGTCCAGTTTAGGGCTAAGTCCCCTCAGCGACCTTCATGCCTCCTTGGAGAACCAATCACTTTCGCTCTTGGTGGTTTCAACCTATAATGCTTCTATATATATATCATAGGCATCTTTCCCATATTTTCAGGACTACACCCAAACCTACCTGCAGTTTAACATAGATGTCCCAACCTTTCATGGACTCGGTATTATTAGTTGGATTATGTGCAGTGCAGCTTACAGACTTTTGCAGTAACCCAACTATTTTCATTTTAGCTAGGCCTATTGCCGCTCATGAGATTTCAGGAACTACAAGTATAAAAAAACTGAAATTGATTGGTGTGTGTAATTTAATATGTTTAACCAGTATGCTGCCTTCTTAGAAAGTACATGCTGAATGTCTTGCGGAATTAAATTAACACCTATTTCCATTAAGGCTTACAGAGTTAGTTGCTTTTTCTCAGACCCATTCATTTTTTTGGTATTGAATTCAAATGCCCACTTTGTAAAAAAAAAATTAAAAATTAGGCGGTAAATATAATTGAGAATTAGAGGCAGATGTATCATTTGAGTTTAAAATTGTTCAGACTCCACGGGTAAGAATATTTTTTTGATACACCTTTCGTGTTTCCGGACCCATTTGAAACCTGCATCCCGTCAACTCTCTTCAGGTGTGGAAAGATCTAATGAAAAAAATCGCAGATTTTTTGATAAACCTAAAAGTTTGTGCTCTCTATCATGGAAAGTTAAATTAATTTACTTTTAAATGCTATGTAATGTGAGTCTAGGCTGCTTTGATATTTAATGATCCATTGGACTTGAAATGTTTGAAGTAGTCTTTAATTCATTTCAATCCTTCGAAGAGTTTTTGGTTATCATAGTTTCCTACTTAAGGACATGCTCCATTTCCTGTGAATAAGATCTCTATATATTTTTTTTCCATAAAATACAATTCCATGGAGTCATAGTGGGAGTGCCTTGTGAAATACTAATAGATTGGTCATCCAACTCTTTTGAGAAGAGCAGAGTATTCACAAAATTCTGTTGCTAGTCCATAAATTCTCTGCATATTTGAATTTCTGCATGATTTGTCAGTTATATTTTAAATGCAATTTTTCAAGAGATAGGAACCATGACATACTTATGGATAGCCCAGTATATTGAATTCTTGGCTAACTCATATAGCAATATAGTATTTCTGCTTTTCCCTTTGATATTGAGGTACAAATTTATTATAATCTGAAGAGCTGAATGGGTAAACGGAAGCTAAAAGTAAATCCTTGCTGCTCTCCATAATCTACTAAATTATCCAGAAGGGCTTACTTGATTCCATGACAGTGTAGTGGTCCTCAATATGCTTATAATGTAGCAGCTGTACACTTTACTAGACTGTGCACATCACATTCAATATGCCCTTATCGGGGATATTAATAATTGGATTTGAGATTGCCATTATTAACTAATCCAGTTTTCCTAGTTTTGCAGTTCATAGTGACTGATGCTTAAAGAATATGAGTGTGAAGAGCTGGAATTACATGAGTGTTCATCTGACGAATCCTACTCTAAGAACAAAATGTGCTATCTTTGCTTGTGGTTTATGCTGACATTCTAGAAATAGGAGTAATTTTATAAAATGGCTAAAGGAATAAAGAGTGCGGCCAAGATGTGCCCCATTTTTTAGGCCGTTGAATTTATAGTCAAACTTGGTATCAAATTAAAGATCTCGTCGAGCTGATTACGAATATATAGGTGTCAAGATATAGACTTTTACCGTTGCAGAGAAAACGGGCTCTAAAGGTACCAACCCCGGTAGATGGCGCCACCAGCTCGTCATTATAAAATATGACTCAAATGAAGCATATTTATCTGATTAATTAGCGATTTTTAAAGTCATATTACATAAGTTCTCGTTTG
>CAJPEV010001519.1:19198-64012 GCA_905338385.1 Darwinula stevensoni
AGTTTTTGGTTATCATAGTTTCCTACTTAAGGACATGCTCCATTTCCTGTGAATAAGATCTCTATATTTTTTTTGATCATAGAATACAATTCCATGGAGTCATAGTGGGAGTGCCTTGTGAAATACTAATACAGTGGTCATCCAACTCTTTTGAGAAGAGCAGAGTATTCACAAAATTTTGTTGCTAGTCCATAAATTCTTTGCATATTTGAATTTCTGCATGATTTGTCAGTTATATTTTAAATGCAATTTTTCAAGGGATAGGAACCATGACATACTTATGGATAGCCCAGTATATTGAATTATTGGCTCACTCATATAGCATTATAGTATTTCAGTTTTTCCCTTTGATATTGAGGTACAAATTTATTATAATCTGAAGAGCTGAATGGGTAAATGGAAGCTAAAAGTAAATCCTTGCTGCACTCCATAATCTACTAAATTATCCAGAAGGGCTAACTTGATTCCAAGACAGTGTAGTGGTCCTCAATAAGCTTATAATGTAGCAGTTGTACACTTTACTAGACTGTGCACATCACATTCAATATGTCCTTATCAGTGATATTAATCTTTGGATTTGAGAATGCCATTATTAACTAATCCTGTTTTCCTAGTTTTGCAGTTCATAGTGACTGATGCTTAGGGAATATGAGTGTGAAGAGCTGGAATTGTATGAGTGTTCATCTGACGAATCCTACTCTAAGAACAAAATGTGCTATCTTTGGTTGTGGTTTATGCTGACATTCTAGAAATAGGAGTAATTGTCTAAAATGGCTAAAGGAATAAATATATTGTGTTAGAGAATTTTTGGTTGGATTGTATTGCTTGGAAATCTCTACGAGGGATTGAGTCATTGTAAAAGCCACAAAGAAGAACGTTTCCAAATCTACTGGTTCCTGATCCCTGATGCTGAAATTACTAGTAACCCATTTTGATATTTAATAATTCGTCAGGAATTTTACATATTTTCTTGATCTTCCCTGTGTCTGCCATGGGATGTTTCGTCCCATGTAGTAGTATTCTGCATGGTATCGATTCTGATGCTATGATGTATGACAGTAATACTACTCTACGATGTATAGAATACTATGATGAGAACTGGCATAAAAAGCGGTATTCATAACCTCAAGGGAGAGAAGTCATTAGAACAGTCCTGAATCTCCATCCTCATGCACGAAAAAATCCATTTTATGATTCCACTTTGAGCAACTGCCGATATTTATTCGAACAACTTAGGTATATGAACCTTCCAGAAAACAAATTTTGTGGTGTTTCCAACGTAATATGAAAATATCACAAACCTAGATCGTCCATAAAGGATTTTATCAGGCATCAAACACAATGCGTTTTTTTTTTGCCACCTGGTATATTCCAGGAAAAACCGGCTAAAGGGTCTCTTTGAATCCCTCTATCCTTCACTCAGCTAAGAAGGCGAGTGAAAAAATGTTCAATAACAAAACAAAAGTAATGGCACTTTTCAAGCAATATTTAAGGTGCTCATTGGAATAAATTTTAAAATGACAAAGAAGACAAGTCTACCCTGTGAAGTGAGATTGGACTGTTGCCTTTACTCATAGGTGATAGTTCCAAATGAAAACAAAAAGACAATTGTGTTTCAGGCTAGAATGTATTGTATATGAGATGTTAAGCCTTTCCAAGGGTCAGGTGCATTGCATTGCCCCAAGGTAGAGGTGAAGGAGACATCTGATAATGCAAAGTAATGCAAACAATCCAAGTAGAGAGACCAACGGAATGGCCTACAGTTTCGCCTGCAGAATAAGATCACAAATGACCACCTGAGTCAAGCTGTATCACGTGCAATACTATTTTGAGTACGATGCCAGCTTTATCGAACAGAATTCCGTAATAGAATCAGATGGGAGAGGGAGTGCTTCTCCAATCCCAAGATGGCAGCCATGAGGACAGTCCGTGCCTGCCTCGCAGCACGGGATGCGCCCCTCCAGTCTATATATGCTCTATAGTCCAGATATACTATTGCATTTCAATGCTTCTCGCAATATCATTACTAATGATTCAAAGGCTTTCTAGATTTTCGGGAGATGGCCGCCGGGATAGCGTCTACTCAAAGCATCTCTCGCGCGAAAACTTCAGCAAGTTCTCTTGCATTATGGTCTCCCGAAAAAGAGACCCTCTCCAGTTCACTGTCAAATTTAATACAATTCAAAACCCTTTAGTGAGGAAAGCAGTCTTGTGGAGGTTCAATAATGATCTGGGACTTGATGACGCATTCTCTGTAATCTGGTGCGACAGGAACAAAGCAAGAACCCCAGTAGATATTGATGAAGCTTGTGATGTGAGAAAAGAAATCTCTGTTGGCAATCTCTACCAGACTACTGTAGTAGTGTTTACATCAGATCCTACTGAAGCCAAGTGCTTAACCTTACACTTATATTACACAACTGGATCCCTCTTGATTCAAGGGCACAGTAGCCAGGCCTTTTGTGATGACCCACTTGATCTCACTACTGGAAAGTGTCCAGGAGCTTCTGGATCAAGATGGCCCCATCCCTTGTGACACTGAGCTACCTGACTCTGAGCCGGCCTACCCTGCCCTAACTGACTCTAGGCTGTCCCACCCTCTGCAGCCTACCTCAGTGCAGCCCGTCACCACACTGCCTAACACTGTCACATATGATTCTGTCACTGCCAGCCTCTACGCTGGGCAACCCCATCCTATGTGAACCTGTGTCACCCAACTGTGCTGTCATACCCAGACTTGTCCATGACTGAACAGCCTGACCCTGAGTTGTCCAATCTATGGACTGAATCTATGTTGTTCAGCTCAGTCCTTTCTGACTCTACCATGTCCAATTCTATCCTGTCTAATCTTATGCTGTCCAACTCTACTGTCAGACTCTGTGGGGTCAAACCCTACCCTGACTGACACATAGCCATCTGTCCCTATGATTTCAGACATTGTGTTAGTGAATTCTTCTATGACTGACAAGACCATCACCAGTTCCCCTGACAAGCACCATTCCAGGAGTAAGTCCTCACTAGAGCCCACTCCAGGCAGTTCTTCCATGAATCACTATGTACATGACACCAGTCACCTATCCCCCATCACTTCCTTTAAAAGACTCCCAGCCAATCCGGCAATATCTGCTGAGCCTAGATCCACCTCAGCAGTTGAATCACATGTAATATGTGCCACGTGCCCCCTCTGCAACCTCCAAGTAGAGATTGAAAATTATGGAATAATTTGTGGAGACTGTAGCTATCTGTACCACCTCAAATGTGCCTTTGGCACGGGATTTATCAATCACTTCAATGACAACTGTACCAAAAATTGGTCCTGTGCTACCTGCTCAAAAGAAATTCTAAAACCCCAACTTAAAGATAAACCAGATACAACTCTAGGTTCCCCCCTCACCATCATCAACAACCTCCTAGGCATTCTCTCTGATGCTGAAAGGAAAAATGTGAGCCTATCAAAAAAAGTAGAATACCTGAGTGCCTACCTCAGCAAATTCAGAGAACAACATGAAATACCCCTGCCAAGCAGCTACAACAATCACCCTCCAGCATTTAAGCCACAACCATAACCCAGGACAATAAAATCCTTGTCCACAGCTTCTCAGCAGCCTCCAAAGAGAAAAACCTGTAAACCCCTAACCACATCACACGGGTCACCAGAACCTCTCCTTGTGAAAAATCACTATGGGAACCTGCAGTGCATCAACCTTGACCATGACCCAAATTCTGTAATTTTGGACTCACCAGAAATGGTCAACACCCAGGTCTCCCCTCCTCACCTATCTGCCCCCAGGAGTAAACTGCATAGGATTCCCAGAGTAATGGAAATTCTAATAATAGGTGACTCCCATGCTCGAGACCTATGCCAAATCACATCAACTCTACCTCCATGCAATAATTCTAATGAGGACCAACTGTCAGGACCACCAGCAGAATTTCCCACTTCCAAAGTTTAGTTTACCCTGGCATCACTACCAAAGCTCTCTCAGATCGCATTTCTTCAGTGCAACAATCCATCAATAAAGCCAATGCAATCATACTCATCTGTGGCTCAAATGACCTCCCCATCTCTCCACCTAGCATTGTCTTATCCCACATTGACCTCCTCATCAGTAGAATCAAAGCTATCAACACTAGCTGCCATTGCATCATATCTAATATCCTCCCTAGATATGATGCTCACCACCTCAATGCAAGGGCCAACCAATTGAATGAAGCCCTAAAATCCCTGAATATCTCTGATATAGTGTGTCACAAGAATCTTATGAGGGCACATTTTACACAACATGGCCAGCACCTAAATAGGACTGGAAAGAGGGCTCTCAGTAAAAACCTCTGTCAATCACTAGAAATGGAAGCCTCAAAACTTTACCAAAGAGCTCCTAAGAAACCTAAGTCAGTAATTTCCTCACCCAAATCAAGGCCTACATTTACTGACTGCCCACTTCCCACCTCACCACATCTCCTCAAACCCAGGAAAGTTCCCCCACCCTGGCCTAGTAGTACTATCAGAACTTACAAAACTGAGGCTAATAACCCCCAAAATTTTCAGAAATGGAGGACAAACCATCCTCCTGGGATGATGAGGCCCCCTCTGCCCCATCTCTCCACCCATTTGTCCCCTATGGGCAACCCATCAGGCCGTCCCCCCAGCTGTGGTAAAATCTAGATCCTCAAAAAAATTCCTCACTCACCCCAAAAAGTCCCTACACTGTTGACTGATTAAAGCCCAAAGTGTAAAGAACAAGTTACTTGAATTAATACATACTTGCTGTTTGACAGATATAGTTTTTATTACTGAATCTTGGCTATCTCCCAACATCCCTGACTACTTGATATGCCCCCCAAACTATTCTTGTCTCAGATGTGATAGACAGTTGCAGAGGCAGAGTTTGTATAATTTATAAATCTGAACCCAATCTAACCAGCTTTACATTTCCAACCCCATATCAAAACAACCTCCCCCTCGAGGAATCAATTTTCTGCACGCTGTCATTCCCAAACCAAGACAGAGTCCTAATTGGTCTAATCTATAGACCCCCAAATGACAATGACTACCTAAATAGACTATGCGATTTCCTAGAATATTACTCAGATGTGATTGCCAGATTCAATAATGTGATTCTCCTTGGTGACTTCAATGTAGACTGGGTGGACATACATGAGAGACTCTCCACCAATAAAACATCTGACAGATTTGTTTTAACTATGAATCTTTTTGGCCTCACTCAATATGTTACTGACATCACCAGACCAAAAGTAATTGACTCCTCAAAAGGAACTGTGCTAGACCTTATATTTTCCACCAACCCTAGTATCATAGATAATATCCACACTGATCCACCACTGCAAAAATCAGATCACCTCACAGTGACTTTCACCCTGAAGATCACCCAGAAAAAGCTCCTTACCCCAGTTCCTTCCTCCAGGCCCATTCTCAAGTATGATCTATACAACATTCACTCATACCATTCAGCACTAGAATCTGTCAACTGGTGTTTCCCTAACATTGAACACCTAAAGCCCGAGAACAAATCAAACCCCATCAACTTGAATGCACTATGATTCCTTCTGTGATAACTTTCTCACGGTAACCTCATGCCATATACCCTGCACTCTTCCAAAACCACATCGCTTCCCAAAGTGGATCTCCCATCCAGTAAGAAACATTATCAGAGATAAGCACTAAACCTTCAAAAAATACAAAAAAGCCTTACAAAATGGAGAGGCAGCTGCTTCTATCCTTTGGGCAAACTTTAAAAAAATCCGAAATTTAACCCAATGTGCAAAACGGTCGGTATACTGCTCCTACATAAGCTCATTTTCTGAAGACCCTACCTTTCAGAAGTTTTGGTCCTTCTTCAAATCTAAATTCCATCAAAGAAGCCAGGTCACTTCAATCACCATAAATAATACCACAATCACAGATCCACTGAAGATTGCTGTAGAATTTAATGAGCACTTCCAAAACATGTTCTCTCAAGCTATAACCAGTAACTACATTCCACCATTCTTTCTACCTGATGAATTTTCAATCCCTAACCAAAAAATCTGTGAAACTGAAGTATGAATAGCAATATCCCAACTTAAAAATAAAACATCTAGTGGTCCAGATGATATTTCAAACAAACTTATAAAATTTTCAGCCCCTGGCCTGTATGAACTTCTAGTTCAACTATTTAACCTCTCCTTTATTTCTTCCCAGCTCCCAGACCTATGGAAGACAGCAAAGATTATACCCCTTCACAAAAAAGGCCCCAAATCAGATGTAAGGAATTATAGACCTATTTCCCTAACCTCAAGTATTTGTAAAATACTTGAAAAAATTATTGTCACCAGAATAGCCAAACACCTGCGAAATAACTCTTTAATATACAGATACCAATATGGCTTTCTGAAAGGTTGCAGCACTTTAGATCAACTTTTAAATGTTTGGGACAGAGTGACAACTTTGTATGATGATAACAACGTTCGCAGAATAGATTTCTGTGCCCTTGACTTCAGCAAAGCTTTTGATAAATTACTCATGAACTTCTACTGATAAAGTACAATCTATGTATGGAATCAAAGGTTCTACACTACAATGGATACAATCCTTCCTAACAGAAAATACCTAGTCAGTTACCAATGCCATCTCTCTCCCTCCCTGGAAGTATTATCTGGGGTCCCCCAAGGTTCCATTCTTGGCCCTCTCTTGTTTCTTCTATTCATTAATGACTTGCCCCTCTGTCTCCTCCAGCCCTTACCTCTTTGCAGATGATGCTCTACTTATAACCTCCAAAAAGTCAACCCTAGATGAAAACCTCTTTCAGTTGGACCTTCACAATATCTCAGAGTGGTGCAACACTAACCACATGGAGCTAAACATTGATAAAACCTATATTCTTTCATATATTAGAAACCCAAAAAAAGATCTTCCACCACACTATGCAAGTAAATCAAGGTTCCTTACTATTCATGACTCCCATAAGCAACTAGGCATAACTATCTCCAGCAATCTATCATGGAACTTACATGTAGGAAAACTGATTCAAAAGTGTGCAAAACTATTGGGAATCATATACCTTATAGCTAAAGATTGCAAACCCAATGTCCTGCTGAAACTCTACTGTTCAATTATTCAGCCCCACATTGATTACTGTGCTCCAGTTTGGTTCTCATTTAATGAGACTTACAGCTCTAAAATCGAAAGAATTCAAAGGAAAGCCACTAGAATGATCCTGAAAATGAGTAAAAGAACTGCCCCCCCCCCCCCCAATCCCCCCATTCGTCTGCAAACATTAAATCTCATGTCCATCCAAAACCGTCTTAAATATCTTTCATTAACCCATTGCATTAATAATTTCCATTCCTCAGAACCCAACCACTCTGTTCTGGGCCACTTAACCATCAACAACAGAAACCTCGAAACACTCAACTTCAAACGAATGTCTTGTAGGACCGATATTAGAGCAAATTTTTATTACCCAGGCCTTATAAGACTATGGAGCGAACTCCCAAGCAAAATTAAAAATTCAGTTGTTGAAACAGCCCCAAATATTGCAAAAAAAAACCTCTTAAAAGAGCATTTCCTCCAGGAATCCTTCCTGGTATAACTCATTCCCGATATGCTCGGGGGCGAACATAATTTGTCCCCAACCACTAGTGTCCCCCATTTTCATTTTCCCGACTTGCTATGCTCTCTCTCTCCATACCCATCTAATATATATAGACGATCGTGACTGACTGACTGGCTGACTGACTGACTGACGCTAATTCTAACCATGTTCTAGAAATGTTAGAAATCCGAAACTTGGTACACATGTACCTTTTGGGATGCAGAGTTCAGAAAAAATCCGACTTTGGAGGTAAATGCCCTGGGGGTACACCTTTTGGGGAGGAAACTTTTTTCTTAAATATATTTTGTGACAGATGAGGATGGCATTCAGAGAACCAACTGAATGTCCAGGGTTTGGTGGCGTAGTAGTAGCATATCTGACCGGCAATCAGGTGGTCTGGGTTCAATTCCCGGACATTACTTGGCTTAGTTTGCCTTCCATGTCCTGTTACTCATTCCCCCTCCATAACATCACTTTTTCTTGAGTAAAACGGAGAGTCATGGAAAGCTGAAACCTGGCATGGACGAGCCTATCGAGACGATGAGTTCAGGGAAAATGTAAAATGTAAGTTCCATGCTCTGTGGGGGCATATTCTTAGGGGACGACGTTTTTATGTAATTTTTTTTTTCGCCCTGGTTTATTGGGCTGGGTAGGAAAGATGAAACTTGGTACATACCTACCTATTGGGATGCTGCATGCGGAAAAATTCAGACTTTGGAAGTGAATGCCCCGGGGGTACAAATTTCAAAAGGAGATATTTTCAAATAATTTTTTTGCATTAGTTAAATTGATGAACATAGAAAGCTGAAACCTGGCAAGATCGTGACTGCTGACGCACTGAGCTCAGGAAAAATGTCAAATTTCCAAAATGTTGGAATTTTGGCAGGGGATATTTCTTGGGGACGTTATGTTTTCAAAGAATTTTTCATATCCTAGCGAATCGGGCAGAAATATAAAAGTAACAGCCGACGCACGCATAAAGGACGTGATGTTGATTTAAGGAAAAATTCAACTTTTGATGCGCGTCTCCTCAGAGCACAGCTTTTGGGTGTGTGGCTTTTCCAAATACATTTCTTTTCCGCCAGCAAAAAGAGAAAACGTATGAGGCTGAAACTGAGTGGCATGTAGTCCCCTGAGTCTGCGTTTCAGAAGAAATAAAATTTTCGTTAGTTTTCAGGGCACTTTTTTTCAGTCCCATTTTCCTGAAATTTTTTTTTGCTCCAACGAAACAAAGACATAATTTAAACTTCCCTCAGAAGTACCTGTTTGATTGCTGAGTACAGGGAAAATCCAACATTTGAAAGTTAGACACACTTGCAATCAGAAGTAATGATTTTGATGAAAATCAAGACATTCGTTCCCATATGTCACATATTTCAATGGAGAGTACTTAAAATGCGTGTTTCCTATTTCGCAAAAAATAAATGAATTAATCCCTAACCAAGGTAATGGAGCGCCGAAGGCGCAACCAAACAAACTCACTAGTAACCCTATATACTCTGTTTCTCTCGCCTCTTCCCTGTCTTTGCTCCTGTGTTTTGTTATTTATTTCCTAGTTCTGCCTTATTTCCTTTTGTTATGCTTTGTTCCTTATGTATTCCCTTCCATGTTTCCTGGCTGTCATAGTGTCCACCGCTTTACTTGCCAAAATAAACTGATACTGATACTCAATTCCAGTGAACTAAGAAACAACAAATGAGATGGTTCTCACTTCCCCTCCTTCCATTACTCACTTCAGTCTGCTTCAACCGTTCATAAATATTGTGACGGTTTTGAGAGGGGACTCGGTTGAGTAGTCTTTTCCGGCGGAGTGCATAATCGGGGGTCAGTGCTACTGTGAGCGGGTCAGCTTTCCGCAGGCCATGTGGGAGTCACACGGGTAGGGTTAGCCGTATTGTAGGCTGTGCGTGGCGTCCGGGTGATCCCACAAAAAAACTCTTAAAGGTCGGTGCACAGGGTAATAAATTTTTTAATGTCCAAACCGGGACAATCCAAATAGGGTTACCATACGTCCGGTTTTTCCCAGGCATGTCCTCTTTCTTAGCTTTCCGTCTGGGAAAAAGGAGTCCCTATATGGTTACTATACGTCTGAATATTTTCCATAGACATGTACGCCTTCTTTTTCGCCTTCAAATTTCCGTCCGACTTTTAAGTGTCTTCTTTCTGGCAGTCCAAAATATGGTAATCCTAAATCCAAGGGCCAAGAATGTTGGTTCAACCTCGAGACAAAGTCACGCTAACGCGTCGCTTCAGGCCACGCAGGGCGTTCCGCCGCACTGCGATGCAAGAAAACCAGGCGTGATTACAAAATCCACACGTTAGAAGTTACCACCCTCAAATAGAGATTATATTCCCGAGTCAGGCTGTGAGAGTACCCCAAACTTCCCCAGGAGATCAGGGGGGCTAGGAACAAGAGAACGGTAAGAACGGCAGTCGGGCACAGGGGGACCGGAGGTTATTTGGACCTCATTGCCTTAGTTGGCTAACGCTGTTCGGAGTGTGTGAACGGTGATCGGCCCAAGGGGACTGGAGGGTAGGATAAGCACCCCGGTTTCTGGTCGGTCTCCAGTTGTTGGCCTGTGAGGCTTAAATCCAGCATAATTGGTTAATCTGGCCGTTTTCACGCATTCATACCAACATCTTCCCTTACGAGGACCTATTACTAATGTTTCCCGGTGTGCGCACAGGGTGTCCACTTCCTATGGGAATCTTTTCAGCGTGGCCAAAAACTAGGATGTTTACTCTATTTGACTTTGTTGCCTTGGCTGAACCGATGCGATTCGTTGTTCTATGCTCCCGGCCTCCTTTCGATTGACTGGTCTGGGTTCGATATGGGTCACCGGTCTTTCTACTTTACAAGCGTGCATCATTCTTCACTGGAATACGCGAAAACATCGTCGACAAAAAGTAAATAAAAGTAAATAAAGAATATTTCCAAATACTACTATGATCGGGACACAGGTAATTACAGTTACTTATAATACATCATTCTTAATGACGGAAAAGGTCGTCTTTCCGTGTCGAGGATGAGTTGCGTGGCGATGGTGGCGCGTCGTGGGCGTCGTGAAAGAGCGCACAACCTTCGACTTCGCGCAAAGAGGGAGAGAAGCGCGCAGTCATATACCAGGTAGCACACTCTGCTCGGATGCAGCTGGGAAAGAGCCGAGTGTGCAGCTGTGAGAAAGAGGAGAAAATCATTAGAATCTCAAGTGGGAATGTCACATGTTATGCAGCTGAGTAGCAGCAGAGAGAATAGAAGCACTGCTGTAGCTCAGCTGTGATGGAAGCTGGTCTGCTTTGCTGCAATTCAACAGAGCACATGCTTCCATTACAGCTGAATCACAGCTAAGTTACAGCAGTACTACAAATTTCATTAAGACTTTATTTATTTAAAATTAAGCCTGGACGGTAAGAATCAATATCTCAACTCCTTGAATGAAATCATTATTGTGGAGCATACAAGGGGCTCTCATAAGGAAGATGAGCTTGTTTATCGCCTGGGCTCCATGATTCTGTCTCGAATATGGGGATAATAAATGATTAAGTGCCAGATTTTATTGATTGCTATAATGAGACTAGGAAAGACATATGGTGAGGTACTAAATACTCCCGTGAGAGATGATTCCATGGAGAGAGGGAAGTGCACTTTCGTGTAATGTGAGAAAAGCGAGGCCCATACCTCCATCTAGTGGCCTGGAGGAGAACTTCTTCCTACATCTGCCCATTTTAGCTCAGATTTCCCGCAAGTCAGGCTTGCAAGTTCGCCAATTTTCCAAACCACTGCCTGGGTCTGATAACGAACAATTAAGTGAGCACAAGCACGACATACACCACTTAATTCCCACCAAAATTAACCTTAAATATACCTTTGGCCTCCCAAAGGTTCTAAAATTACAAAGCGTTGAGAATACACTGCGCCTAACGGAAGACACTGAGGGAAGTCATCTGTAGTTTTTTATCTGAATGACAAATAGAATTCGCCCCATGACGTAACCCACGCAAACCAACTCTTTCTTTGTCTTCCCCAGTTGGAATTCAGTTGCCTCACAACAGAGACTCCCCAGTTGTATGCAAGCTGTTGAATAACAGCTGCACATCAAAACCCACTAATCGCCTTTATTAATGCTGGATAATTACAGCAGGAAAACACTTGGGACATTACTGAGCCTCCTCAGCTGACTTCTCTCGGATCCTTCCTAGCTGAATTCTTGCCAGAAATAACCAGTTTTATGGAAGCCGATGAGATGCTGCTGTATCCCAGCTGCAGGACAGTAGGATTATATCCATATCGCTATTTTCTCGTCTGGACGCGTTAATTTCAGCAGTGACATAGCTGGAATTTAAGAGTTGCGTTAATTGGGAACTGGGTACTCACACAGCATACATGACATGTACACAAATATATAACGTCACAATATATTGCCATTATGGCTACAATAACACGAAGTCTCGTCTGAGGATTTATGATTAGGAGAAACACTCAATGTAAAGGCCTGTCAAGACGAGACTTGACCCCCCAGGAGTGGCTTGGAGTGTTGTTGCTTCATTAAACTAGGTCGAGTGCCATGTAGGAGAGCTCTCCAGCAAGAGAAAAAGATCATCTGGTTTCCTTCTGAGGAGTGCATGCAAGCGTGCTTTGACTCATTCTACTCAATGTATGCATGAGACGAAGAATGATCCATGGAGTCGAGAAACGCTGATAGAGCTTTTTTCTTTGTACAAGGAACGAGAAAACTTGTGGAATTGCAAGCATCCTTCATATTATAAGTCAGATGTTCGAGATGCAAGCTTAAACGAAATAGCAACCCAACTTGGTGTTGCATCTGTCACGTGAATAACTGAAGGTAGGGAAGTTGGATGGACGAGAGAGGACGAAAGAAAGCCAGGGGACGGCCGGGAATTGAACCCGGGCCTCCTGATTTGCCGGTCAGGTGTGCTACCATTACACCACCGAACCCAGGACATTCAGTCGTGCCTCTCAACGCTGCCTTCATCACACATATAAGTATTCAAGAAGTTTCGCAATCATAGGACCCGATGGGTGCAAACCAATAGCTAATACCTTGCAGCAATGAAGTCGAGGATGTCTCCTACTCAGAAACCATATTTGTAGTACTACAATGTGGGTCTTATTTCTATTTTCTTGAAGTCTTACCTTATGAGTTTAAAATTTGTGAATAGGTTATATTTTCCCGTTCTTAAGAACGGTTTTCGAGCAATAGCTCTTATATTTGTACATATAAATATATCAAAATATATTTATATCATATAAATATATATATCAAAAAAAGGTATTTTCTGTGTACTATTATTATTATTAAGTTTTTTTTGTAAGTGCTTTCTAATATAAAGCATCTTCTATTGAGATGCTTTTATTAGGTTCAAATTGAGGTTCAAAGTCGTTACCTGTAATCTGACAATTTCTCTCATCCAAAACACATTGTTGCTGCGACTAATTTCTCGTTTGCAGGATCTGCTGTTCTTGAGCAATCAAACTGTACCTAAGCAGAGCAAGTCGAATTTGAATGAGGAAAATGATAGGAAAGCAGAATAAAGTCAGTCAGGTAACTGTGATATTTTTCAGCACTGTCGGCATAAAATAAAAATTTCTCCCCGATTGTCATCTTCATTACTATGACAAAAATTCTACAAACTTTCTTTCCAAAAATAATTTATTTCCTGGCATACTTTTCTCGCCATGGGATAGCTCTGCAACCACTGAAGTATCTTACAAAATCTTCACAGACACTTTTAGTTGCTGATTTGTAGCGAACCCCAGGAAGTCACAGGATATGTGGCACGAATGCTCGCTACATATGGCGGATCAGACCCAATGTGGTCAGTTGTTAATCAGGAAGGTTGCGTGCTCTTTAAATGGTAATTTAGCAAGGTAGAAGCGTCTCTCTCTTTGCTCTGCTGACTCCAAGTAGGAAGGAAGATACGTCTTTAGATCAACGTTAACAACTGTGCAGAATTTATTGGATAATCAATAGGGGAAAAAATGGAAGAAGAAATACAGGGGAGATGCAGCCTCCTGCTCGTAGGGGGACCTCGCGGCACGCGACACACACTATGGTCACTGAGTTGACGGGCCAAGGGGATTGGGACGCGCTCGGCGCGTCCACGAGTTACCTGTCCGAAGGTTCCCAGCATACTGCCCGCACCCACGTGTTGTCCGGCTAAAGGTTCAAGACGAACTGCACATAGGGCAGGACGGGGGCGTGAAGGAGAGAGTGGTCCGCTATGGCCACTCAGCCTGGGAACCAGTGGCGTAGCGTAGGGGGGGCACGTGCCCCCCCCCTTTTACGAAAAGAAGTAAAAAAAAAAAAAAGACCCAGAAATGCATGATAACAGTATCCAGCGCCATACCGAGGATATTTGGTGTCCTATGCGAGATATCAATCCAGCGCTTCCCCCCTCCCCCTCTATACCTCTCCAGCTTCCCCAATACCAACAATACATTGTGTTAATTCCTATGTTTAATTTTTTTTTTTAATTCAGGATCAAGTTATTTCAAGTTTTCAAGTTATTTTTATAAGTTTTATTCATATTGTATTCATATTGTATAGTGATTTGGCAGACAATCTGCGCCCTATGCGGGCGCACCGCTGGCAGCCCCGTCAGAATGGCTCTGCCTTTCGCTCTCCATCCTCCCCGTTATCTTCTACCCTGCCACATATGATCCTTACCCAAATCCCCTCTTCCTTCCGCGCGTTCCCTTGCAGTTTCTTCATTCAGACTTTTGTTTCCATTTCCTTATAAATTATGCCGGGTATTTTGAGAATATTCTGAAAGCGATGGCCTTGATTTATTTTTCCTTTTCCCAAATTTTTGCTTGTTGATGTTTCAGGCAAAATGTGAGATTCTGTAAGTACCACTTCCATTGGCGGCAGCTCAGCGGCAAAATCATGCCTATGAATTTCCAAATCAACAAGGTCATCATCATCTGCAACTGCCACAATATTCTCCTACTCCCAGCCCTCTTCAATCATGATCGTGCAGCCTCAATGACAATAGCCACGGGAACTAAGTTGATCTCTCCTGACAGAATATTGCAATACTACAGGGTGGCCCAAAAGTACGTATACAGTATAGTTTATTTGCATTTTATTACATTGCTAGGTTAACTATCACCCGCTCGGCATTTTCAGTCTTCCAGTACTGCTTTAGAATCCACTTTCTTTGTTCTTGACTCAAGTTCGCTGCCATCATTCACAATATATGTAAAGAAAAAGAAAATAAATTAAAAAAAAACTAAACAACTGTATACCTACTTTTGGGCCACCCTGTATATAGAAACTGACTAAAACTGAGGCTGAAATAAATCTAATTTGACTTATCTATGTTCTTCTGTACAGTTACCTTTAAAAAAAAAAGTGGTTTGAGGATCTTTGTGATCGCTGCACACACTGCTGGCACTATTAATGATTGCGTGCATACTGGTATCCGAGAGGAGTACCTCTGATCATGGTAGGTTGATCCTAGAAAAATTACGAATACATGCTGTCAAAATGCCTGCCAGACGTTATTGCTACTATACGACGAGCTTATATTCAAACTAAAGATCAATGTTTTCATAAATTTACTAGTTACGTGTAATACATTGTCAAACATGATTTTTTCGATATCAAAGGAATTGTCAATTACGAATTTGTTCCTCCGCTACAAACAGTCAATCAAGCATTCTACCTTCAATGCGCCTTCCCACATTGCTCTTTCGGTATGGCAATTTTTGGCAAAAAAAGAAGAAACAACTATTAATGTTGGAACATCCCCCGTACTCCCCAGATCTTGCCCCATGCGACTTTTTCATGTTCCCAAAACTGAAAAACTCCTTGAAAGGATCTCATTTTTAATCAATTGAAGACATTCAGAGCAATGTGACGGCAGTATTGAAAGGACTTTCAAAAAATGCTTTCCAGCAATGTTTCCAGGCATGGCCAAGACGTTGAGATGTGTGTATAAAGTCAAAAGGAGAGCACTTTGAAGGTGACCAGATCCATGAAAGGTTAGTGCTAAATATTTTTTTTTTTTACATTATCAGTCTGGTTACTTTATTGTCAGACCTCGTATAATAGACATTAGGGTTTATTAGGGTTAACGGAGAAATATCGCAGGATCCGCCTATTTTTGGCATGGTGATAGTATACATTATATCCCCACTTATAACTTAAATGTCCTATTTATACCTACATAATTATACGTGAAATACGAAAGTTTAGGTTATATATGTTATATAACCTAAGGTTAGGTTAGGTTATATATTAGGTTATATAGGTTATATATGGATTTCAGATGTTATGGACACGAAGGAATGAGAACGTGGTTTGTCCATCAAGAAAGCGAGCCATGGAGGCAGCCATCTTCTCCACCAATCAGAAGCCGGCTACTAGTTTGGCTCCGTCCGCACGTCCGAGAATGCCTAGAGTCCTGTACATAAGCTACATGCTTCTTCCAGCTCGCGTCTCACTCACATATATAGACTAGGCCTAGCATAAGCGATAAGCCTGTCATTACAATGCACAGGTACCCTACCCTGTCATTTGCAGAGGCTAAATATTTGATATTAGAGTGATGCCTTGGCTGACGGTACATCCAGTTTTATTCGACGTAGTCCATATCCAATCTGGGAATAGATCTGCCTGGCAAAAATAAGCTTATTCGCCTAGGGAAAGATTCTGTTCATATGTTCCTTGGCCGTTATCAACTAGCCCAATAGCCTAGATGAATGTTGAGAAGCATGAATTTTATAGTAGTTTTGTGTAGCCGTGACATACGTTTTTTCCCACTCTTAAGTGACGAATAGCATTTGACAAGTCGAAACTGAAAATAGTGCCTTAGTTGCTAAACAGGGTGCACCTGAATTGGGGTTCTAAACTGGGGAATAACTTGCTTATGTAACATATAGTCAGAAGGTTGCATGATTAACATATCTTTAGTTGGTAACAGTCAAACATCACAGAGAACAATAGCCACCATTTGAAACAAATGTTGCATCGTTATTTGTGATTGTATATTTCTGTTACATTGACATTTGTACAGGAATACACAAATCATGTGGTACTTCCAAAACTATGTTATATATAAGAACCACAAGGTTCAGAATATCCCTAATGCTGTCAAATGTCTTCTGATTTGCCAGTGTCCTGCCTTTATGCTATTTTACATGAATTTTACACCCTAAGATTAAATATATAATCTTGAGGAAAAGGAATCTCCTGCTTATTCACATTCCTTAAGCCTGTAAAAATTATAGCCCTAGGCCTTTGAACATTTTTTAGTTATAGGAGGTTTGGTCCACTACATTACTCTTCTCCAATGTAGTTCTAGTGGGAATATAATCCAATGCAGACCTTAGTCGATCCTAGTGGGTTCTTTTAGTGGTGGTCACAAACAATCCTTTAAATCTTATAGGCTTTTCATTTTTACTTGGGTAGTTTGCCAAAATACTCTTCTGGCACACTAAGTTAGTATTCTCACATGTTACTCAATATACAGGGTGCATGTTATGGTATTTCTATATAGATTTTCCTCCCCTTTAATATGGAATTGTTTATTATGGCTCTACCTTAAGTGGAAGAAGTAACATATTAGTAGTTAATTCAGAGATTGGTTTTCTTTAAAAAAAACTTTGGTTGCTACTGACTGAAAGTAATGTTCTATGATGTTTGGAAACTGCCTTTGCATATGTGGCAAAAAGTCATTTTCCTAATTACCAACACAGTAGTGCTTCAAAACATGATTGGCAGATGCCAATCATGCCAATATGGCATATTCGGAAGCACTGACCAAACTAACAGGCATGGCTTGCCTGGTTCCCCATCTGCATACCCCCTTGAGATTGTCAGGAAAATGTGCTTTTCCAAATTGTATTTTGTGATGCCCAATACTGCAGAACTCTGAACATAACATTTTTCTCACTGTAAGGCAAGGTCTTTGCAAGAGAGAGTTCCAGTGGACTTAATGGTGAGCAGATTCTCTTGTCAAATTTCAGGAAGTTTTTGGAAAAACTAGAACAATAAACAAGACTATGCAACACTTAACTTCCATGGAATCCATGGAATCATATAATGATACAAGATTGTTAGAAGTGGCCACAAATTTATTGTCTTAGGCCACTGTGTATTATCCTCCTCTCTCTTCCATGCCCTTCATATGTTACTTCCATCCTCTTACTACACAACACCTT
This sequence comes from Darwinula stevensoni, assembly GCA_905338385.1. Classification (NCBI taxonomy): domain Eukaryota; kingdom Metazoa; phylum Arthropoda; class Ostracoda; order Podocopida; family Darwinulidae; genus Darwinula; species Darwinula stevensoni. The sequence goes on from CAJPEV010001519.1 coordinate 36,983, forward strand.
TTCTTATAATTTGGTGTGAAAATGGATCATTTACAGGCTTAAGGGTTACATGTATGCATGTATTCTCTCATGTCATCCTATATACCCTAAGCATGCATAATTTGCAATATTCCACAATTTGCAAATGTTTCCCTTTTCTTTAAATATGCTCATAATTTTCCATTCTCAGAAACTAAAATGCATTATATATTGCATTCAAGTATATGAATAATTCAAGTATAAATTTAATAGCATCCCAGGAGGATGGGATGACTTTATTTCTGCAGTGACAAAATAGGTCTGTGACCTATTTATCTTCTACTTTATCATTGTCACTGTTATCATGCTCAAGCTCATTGGTATCTATTTGGGCTCATGGTGAATTGGATGATATTTGGCAAACCTAGCATGCTTGTACCTTGAAAGTATGCATGCTTTACTGCTTTTGGGTGTGATATTCGCATTCATGGTTTGGCAAATGATATATTTGTTAGTGTTACTATGCTATTTGCATGTACTGATTTATGTACTTGGCATTATTGGTATACATCTTCAATTTGTGGTTCTTTGGCAGGTTTGTCTATCGAAAAAGATGAAGTAAGTCCATTCAGTATACTGAAGTCACAATGCCTCCATTTCCTTTACCCTTGGAGGGGCACGAAACTCCTGGGCCTGGCATGATAGCACAAACTCCAGGGCAGGGTTCTGTTCCACTCTCCCTCCTTATGGAATTTATCATTCAAAGAACTTATCATGAACTTGCAATTCTGGCAGATCTGTTGCCTCGAAAAACAGATATGGAAAGAAAAGTTGAGATTGTCCAGTTCGCCACTCGTACACGAAAGCTGTTTGTTCGTCTTCTTGCCCTTGTGAAGTGGGCTGCCAGTGTATCAAAAGTGGAAAGATGTGCTGCAATCACAGCCTTCCTGGACAAGCAGTCCTTGCTATTCATTGAAACTGCAGATATTCTGCATCGTATGTCCAAGGAGACTTTGTCCCAAGCACGACTTCCAAATTTCCACATTCCTGCTGCAGTGGAAGTACTCACACTGGGAACATATCTCAGGCTCCCTACTTGCATTCGAGATAGAATCATCCCTCAAGATCCAATCACACCAGAGGAGAAGAGACAAACTCTCCACCAATTAAATCAGATCATTCAGCATCGTTTGGTAACCACAGAATTGCCTGCCCAGATGAGAGATGCAAAAATTGAGAATGGTCGGGTGAGACTTGTGGTTGAACATGAATTTGAAGTATCCCTCACACTAATGGGAGATGGACCTGATATCCCTTGGACCTTGCTGGATATTGAAATCATGGTTGAAGACAAGGAGACAGGAGATGGGAAAGCTTTAGTTCATTCTTTACAGATTCAGTACATTCATCAAGTGCTGCAGGCACGACTCATCAATCACCCCAGACCACTTGTGGAACTATATATGTGCATGCATGCCTTCTGTCAATCTCTTCAGTTGGAAGTTTTACACACTCAAGCTCAGCGCCTCTGTCAGGAGCGGTTGGGGGACTTCATCACAATTGATGAGTATGTGACTGGAAAGTGCTTGACCATTTCTTACTGGAAGGAATTGGCTACAAAATATAGTTCTTCCCAATTGAAGCAAGGGTACAAACTTACAGTGCAAGCTGATCCTAATGACTGTGCAAGGCCTCTTGTTGTTGTGCATATTCCTGCACTTACCTGTCAAGAAGCAGAAATTGCTGATCGAACCATACATAGTGATGACCTATCCATAGAAAGATTGCTAGTTCACACCATCCATGTGAGAAGTAAACTCCGTCTTTCTGAGCTGAAGCAAGAGTTTCAAGCAAGGGTTGGCCCTGAAGTTGACTGCCTCTTGCATGGGCTCCCTGCTGTACTCAGTGTACCTGTTCTGAATCCTTGTTTGAGATCAGAGCATCTGTTAATTAGTGTTGATACTCATGGTGGAGTCCTTCTTGTTCATGTCCCTCAGTTTGAAAATCCATTGACAAGTGAAATACAACAGTGCCTCAATGGGGATAGAACACGATTGGACTTCCTCTTGTCAGAGCTGAGGTTTTCAATTGTTATGTGCAGGATTCAGAAAACATTGGAACATGTTCCTGCATCTGTTCATGAGAAGCTACCTCTGCTTTATAGTCAGAACCATAGGATGCATAAACTTGGCAGGCATAAGGTCTTTATCACTCTCCACAAGTATCCCTCATGCATTTTGGTTGTTGAAGTTGAAGGAAAGGAATCTTGTCCCTGTGAGATGAGCTACAAGTATTTCCTTGTTTTTGTAAAGCCTTGTTCTATTGAAGATGATCCCAAAGATGATACTGTTGAGACGGAATTGCCAAAGATGTATCTTAGAGTATTATCCATGGTTGAACTAGACTCCTTCATTACGATTCATGGGCCTTGTACTCGTGTGGATGTTGGTGATATCCATGAAAGGGTTCTTTCCAGTGCTCGAAAAAGACCTCACTTGACAGGATCTCGCCATGACATGCCACTAGCAAAGAGATCCAAACATGGAGCATACTTCATCCCACAGATAGCCCATGTAGTGGCATTATGTGATGAACGTCTTGCATTCTCCTCCTTGGCACATGAACTAACTAAGAAAGGACTGACACATCAGGGTATTCAAGTTGAAGGAAAAGGTTACTGCCTTTGGCTGCCCATTATGCAACTGCCCAGAATTCCAGGAGTCTCTTCAGATACACATGCTCAGCTAGAAAAGAGCCTCATATCAATGAGAATCAGAATGCAGTGCAGGAATGTTAGGACATGGGTGGCAGAATGCCTATTTGTGGATCCTCCCATTGCTACCACTTGTAGTCGAGAGAAAACCCCAACCAGGATCATTTACTTCCAGTATGATGTTCTCCCAATAGAGCAGATGTATCACACTGTGGATCTTCTCATTTCTGATTGGTCTCAAGTTGCACATCTGTATGAAGTAGTCTTTAATCTTGCCAGGTATCTTCAAACAGAAAATTACAGCACTGGTGACATCATCTCAGTGAAGTCTTATTCCTATCGGAAGCTCACCATCGCATATGGTCCACAATTTGGGTGCTTGCTGTCTGTTTTTTGGCACCCTCATGAGAAACAATTCCAGCTCCATTTTGGGACATCAGGAGCCTGTGGGACAAGTAATCCACACATTATAGTGGCATCAGAACTTCAGAGCTATTTCAACCGGGACAGAAACCTTGCTGCTGTCTGTCACATTCTTCATGAAACCTATACTCCTCTCAGTTCTGTCTCCAAGCTTCCAACTGTGCCTCAGCTGGGAATCTTGCATTCCAGGCCCCAAGTACCTATCCCTATGTTTGCAATCATTCCTCAGACCCCATTCCACATTCGCATTGTGTACTGTGGTATGCATTGCTTGGATGTCCTGTTCAGAGGAGAAGGTCTGGTAGCTGTGCGGGATGGAGCCCATAGCCGCTTTAACAGAAGCAGACTTGTTGAAGAGCTCTCTCCAGCTCCTGGATTGAAGACATTCCTCAGCAAATATGTGGATGAAAGTGCCTTATTGCATCACCATGCACAGTCAGAGGATGATAATCCTCCTTCACCAATTTCAGCTTCAGATGCAGTAGCAAGCTCTGCTCAAGGAGGAGGTGTAAGTGCAGATTTCCTATCACATCCACCAAAGCCAGGATCTCCAGCTGTGAAGGACACTGCAGGCAGTGGGCTTCGCTTTGGTTCTCAAAGCTCGGGAGCAACAGTTGGATCAAACCCTCACACCCCAGCAAGCCCCCACACTGGTACCCTATCTCAATCAAGCCAGCATCATTCCAGCCCAGCCACATCATTTTCTCTTGCTTCTCCTCCATCTTTGGGACCTCAAACAGTAAATCCTTCTCCTTCCATGCTTCCTCATCCATCTCCTTCTTCTCTCTTAAATCCTTCATCATCCCCATCGCCATTTCCACATGCTCCTTCTCCTTCTTCCTTCCTCCACCCATCTCCTTCACCTCATGCACCTGTGAGTCAATCCCCTGCATCCAGTCTCCTTGGACCTCAGGCATCCCCAGCAAGTGCTCCACCCCATTGGCCAGCTTCCCCATCCATGCCAAGGCCTTCACCAGCTCGGCCTGGGCAAAGTCCTGGGGGATCTCTCATCCCATCAGTGAACACTTCCAGTCCCCAGTCCTGTGGAACACACATTTCTAGAATGCTTCCTCAAAGATCTTGGGCAGGTGCTGTCCCAACACTTCTGAGTCATGAAGCTTTTGATGCACTATGTACCCCATGTTCAATTGTTGAAGGAGGCCATGAGAGAAAAGACAAACTGACTCCTCAAACCAGTCCTTGTGCTCCAGTGACATCATTCCTGGCTGCTACTATGCTCAAAAATCACTTCCGAAGGGTTCTTCAATGTGAGAAGGATGCATTCACAGTTCTGTTACCAGCAGACCCTGGAATTTTGCTTTTCAAAGTAGAAACACTTCAATGTCGTCTGTCCTTGGAGCACAGAGATCAAATGTTGAGTCAGCTGATCTTGAAAGTTTCTCCTACTCCAGAACACATGGATACATGGATGGCAGAAGATCTTCAGGCCATTGAGGAATTCTTCAATCTCAAGATAGGTTCGAGATGTCACTTATCTCATCCAAATGCTGTTCAGGCCTTCTGCAACATACTTGCTGCTCCTCTCACCATTCTCAAAGATTGCGTACAGGTGATTAGGTTGGAACTCAGTCCCATAGCACCTGGAGCCAAATGGTCCCTCGAATGGTGTTTAACAACTCCTCCATCTGCTCCTCCCATTGCCCCAGCTGGAATGACAGCCACCATACTCACCAGGAACAAGATGTTATTCTACATCCAACTTACTCGCCTGGGCATTCAACTCCCTCCTAACCAAGAACCTCAAACTGTTGTGATTCCAGTCATCTATGATATTGCAGGGAACACCACAAATATGGCAGATCGAAGAGATACCACTAGTTCCACATCTGCAATCATCAATTCTTCATTAAAGCGTTTCAGTGACTATGGAGGTCTTCAACATGGGGAATGTAGCCTCTTTCCATCAATCAGAGAACTGGTGAATAATCTTGTGCTGCCCATGAGTGATGGGAGTTCTGGAGGAGGTGGAAATATTTCAGTGTCTCAGGCAATGGGACCCCCTTTTACTGGACCTGGGATTCCTCAGCATTCCCAAGGTCAGCCACAATGAGGCAGATTCTTTTGAATGTGGTCTACTGGAAGTTTTGCATTATTGTTGTTGGCCAGAGTTTTGTGTGTTCTCTCTTCTCCTTTTTTTCAAGTATTGGTATCTAATTTATGTACTGTGGATGGTTGCTTCATGCTACCATATGCAAAGGATTATTGGCTTCTCAAGTTCAATGAAAGGAATTAAAAGAATGAGGTATTCTGTTTGATGACTCAGACTCATTAATAAATATATATTAGCCATGTTTGATGGCATGGCCCTGATATTGAAAAAGGTCTTTTTGCTTTATACGAAAATGACCATTTATCTACTTTCTCTTAAAATGATGGATTCAGATTCACAATCACATGATCAATGATTTGACCTGTCTGGCATAACATCAAAAATAGACTAAAAATCAGTCCACAAAAAGTGTGGCTTCTTTGAGAATCCATATGAGCCACAATGCATGAAGGAAGAGTTTCCTTCTGATTTCTCATGCCTTCCATGAACCCTTTGAAGATCCTATGGATGGCTTTTCTCTCTCACTCCTGGGAATTTTGCCCCCCCCAAATTTTCCTTCTTTGATACCTCATCATGATGTTTCTCATTGCACCCTTATGCCAGGGAGACCACCTAGAATAGGTGCGTGTCACTCTCACTTGCATGATGAACTGAAAAAGTTATACATTTGACTTGATGACTATGTACAAGTATTTATCAGAGCAAGAGTAAGGACAGATTCAGCCACCGAAAAATTATTCAGGTGAACTGTTTCATTTGTGATTGCAAGACTGAAATATTTGCAGAAAACAGAAAAGGCCTCTCCTATTGGGGTTTACTTCACCTATTTATAAACCAAATGAGTACCTATCAGAACTGAAGAAGATTCTGCTTTGGATAAAACAGGATCATGAACAGTATCAATGCAAGATCTGAAATAAGACAATGCTCTAACATGAACAGATAGCTGCATCTGCTATTCTACCTTAAACAAAGGATGATGGGAGATTGAGGAAGCATAAGAGCCCTGTGACACTAATGATCAAGCAAAGTTAGCTTTCACACTTTACAGTGACATCATGGAATGTATCACTTCTATCAGTTAACATCCTTTTTTCCATCTTTTAACAGTTTTCCTGACACTTAACAGTCACATCAAATCCCATTGAATGATGCTCAGGAACAATATAATAAATTTAAAAAAACTTTCAATGGTCAATACTTTTTTTTAGAAGCGAAGACAAATGATTTTTCAGGAAAGGAGTGGAAAAGTATCTTTCGTGGACTTGGAATGAGGTATGAAATAATTGACAAGATAGATAACTTTCCAAGGTAAAGAAAATTGTCAAAAACATGCCTACTTTCAATTAGCTTATCAGTTCCATCATCAAGGCAAGAAGAGCGCTGGATCATCAGTTATAACCTTTTCAGTCACCTTCAGTGACCTTTCCACAATAAATTTATTTCAATAACAAATATAAATGGTTGAGGAGAATTCATGGTCCTTCGGCGACTGGAGGGCATTGGCAAAGACACGCTTTGCTACAACTGTTAAAGCAACTACCGGGATCTGGAACCATCCATTGGCCTAGAGGTCTTAAGCGAGTCCACATCTCCATCCTTCCCCTCTGAATGTGAAAGAATTGTAAAACTTATGAATAAAGCTACTGATAGAAAGGAATGAAAAGAGAACAAGATTAGCTGCCATTCCCCATGGTACGGTTTTCATGTGAAAAACGAAGGATTACAGGCAAAGCTGGCTGGGTCAAACATGGGGCACTACCAGAGGCAGTGGCGTGCCCAAGGGGGGGGGGGGGGGGGTGTGGTGTCATAACCTCATTGACCTTGGGGTCAATTTTACAGGTTCGATTCTCAAAAATATTTTATTTGGACACAAATATGGGATGGATTATTAGTTTCTTCATATGTTAACCCCCCCATTAGGGTGGGCAATCAGTGTTTCATATGACTATCACCCCCATTCGGATTTCCGGGGCACGCCACTGACCAGAGGGGAATGCAGATTGGGTCTGAGACAGGAATGTATCAAGTCATAGCAACTGACCTTGTTGTGGCTTGTTCCTGTCCCTCCTGTTGACCTCAGCACTGCCGTAACCCCCCCCCCCCCCCTCCTCCCCCATGGAGTAGTCCCTATGAGAGATGACATGAGTTCACAGGGTTATTATAATGGGCAGAGATGCCTCCTGACATCCCTACTTGAATCTTGGATCATGGATCAGCCACGGAGATGCAGGAAGGGAAGGGATGCGGATTGGGTCAAGGATGTAGGTATCGAGGAGAGGATTGATGGGTGTCCACTTGAGCCGATGCTCGACGATTGAAAAGGGCTACCCTGGGAACGGGATTGCTCTTCCAATCAGAAGAGCCTCATGCTCATGACCAACCCCTATTGGCTGGGAACTTGTAATGTTGCTAAGGTGGGGGAGGATTCCGATCGTAACCTCACTGATTCCTGTCCAACATGAAACTATGCAAATCTTCTGTATAAGTAAATCAAGCCCAGAAATACACTTGTCATAACTGGGAGTGACTGCACAGTAAAGTGCAACGTGAAAAGACGTGTGCCTCTTGTCTGCTTCATTTCGTCCCTTCCCGGTGAAGATCCAGGGAAAGTTGGTCCTGCCTTGTCCAAGCCCCAACCGACTGGGTTCCGTGAACATTAAGTAAGGTTCATTTGAGCCTAGAGTTAGCGCAGGATGCACCAACCACCAGCTTGGAATTCGGAAGCCAGACCCTCCACGTGGAAGTTTCCTGCCGAAAAACAGAGCAGGACGCGTGTTGATGTGCATTCTGCTAAACTTGAACCTGTTGGGCTAGCAGGTAGGGACCATCCGTCTGGTTTTGACGGTCTGAGTTTCTACATATTTCAATTCTTTCAAGGATCGCCATACCTTCAATGGTGAAACCTGCATTACCAACCCTCTTTCTGGTCAAACACCAGTTGACTCAGGTTGGATCAAATAAGACAAGAGAAGAGCTAACCATCCAGTCCCTGACCGAAGTACAACACCGTGACATGAGACACATGGGGAAGTCCTACTGTTGTTATGGAGGAGTAAGAGCAGCCTGGGCACTTAGTTGTTTTGGGATTGCTTAATCTCAGTTAAGTCTCAACGTCAGACCTAGTGATCAGTCAGTATACCGAGGGAGCAGGCTAGCAGTATGTATCTTTCTTTTATCCGTGTTCTCATGAAGAGACACACGTTTGCCTTTTCCTCCATAAATTCTCTCAAATCGAAAATGTTTTGTCAGAAGTACATTTTTCTTCTGCAAAGACGAGCACTCAGCACAACGCGCGGAGTGGACCACCGGAGGTCGTTTAACTTTTGTCACGATCTTCTGCTGGTCGGTTATCCAAATCAAGCATCAAAGTCAATTTTCCCTGTAAGGGTTTCTGAATAAGAAGTAAAAAAAGGGTAAATTAAAAAAATTAACACTACAAAGACTCAGCACTCAGCAAAACACGCGGAGTGGACCACTGGAGGTCGTTTAACTTTTGCCACGATCTGCTGCTGGTCGGTTGCTCAAATCAAGCATCAAAGTCTTCACATTTTCATCCTTCACATTATGAAGAAGGGAAAGAAGGTAGGGAGCAATTAGGAAGGAAGAAAACGACGGCGCTCGCGACCTTGAAGCCAGCTGCTGAGGATGATTTCAGTGGGCGGCACAGTATAGGTTCGTTTTGGCAACTTTTTTTTCGGTATGTTTTTTTCAAACGGCAATGACTCATCTCCAAATGAATGTAGGAACCTAAAACCATACATTTTCAGAAAGAGCATGAAATGACCTTTCTTTTAGTTTCTTTTTCGACTCTGTAGCCCAAACCGTTCAAGCCATGACTCATCTCCAAATGAATGTAGGAACCTAAAACCATACATTTTCAGAAAGAGCATGAAATGAACTTTCTTTTAGTTTGTTTTTGGACTCTGTAGCCCAAACCGTTCAGAAGATATTCGCATTTTTATACAGGGGCAAAAACTTTTGGCCCACCCTGTATATTGTGACGTATGAGGATGGGATTCAGAGGGCTGACTGGATGTCCCGGGTTCGGTGGTGTAGCGGTAGCACATCTGACCGGCAATCAGGAGGAGCGGGTTGCTTTTCTACATACCCCCTTACAGATGAAACCATCGAAATCGTGCAGCCAATTACAGGCCGGATCGTGATCACGTGATCTTGATCTGTAAAGTGCACTGCAGCCAAGCGAACGTCTGCCCCAAATACCTTATACTAAGAAGACTGGACACTGCGCGAAAGCAGGGTAACCGCAATGGCGGTCTGTGCCCTGGTGGTTGGCCCTCGAACTAACGTCAACGCTTCCTGGAGCAGAGCGCTAGTGTCACTTGAACGAATTTGGGCCTGAAGTCTGACGTCATTCCTATTGCGCGTGACTGATTGACATGTCTGGCGGAAAACCATGAAGAGGAGTTGGGAAAACAATGTTCGGAGAATCTCCCCGGGGGGGCTAGGATTCTTGAATTCAGGCAGAATTGCAAGACGATGCATGCTGGGTAGGTTACCTATGTAATAAGGAATCGTTTTTTTTTTTGCTGTTGTTAATTTACGAACTGCATTATTTTCATGAACTGGAGATCTCTGAATCCCAATGGCAATCTCATCTTTTGCCGAGAACATTTTGGCTTAGCTGTCAGCAACAATGTGTGCGAGTAGAAGCCAGCTGTAACCCAAATGGACCTCAAGAACATCTAATCTAATCTGATATCAAATACTTTCATTGAAAGAGAACGAACGTTGTGGCGGCCGTCACTCCTAACGCGCGAGACCTACGATGCTAAGCCATTCCAGGCCTTCAAGGCTCTGCCATTCTGGGCCATAGACTAGGCTATAAAAATTGGAAGTGGCCGAAAGCGGTAGTGAATGGCTGTCACCCACCTGCGGCCTAACACGCAAGGCCTACAAGGCTATGCCATTCTAGGCCATACAATTTTGGTGTACTTTTAATCTATTACTCGGCCAGCGTAGCGGCCGCAGGCCGCTCTAGTACGGTTGTAAATCCAAAGCGAGCCTGCAAGATAAATATCCACAGCCTGTTTTTGTCCCTTCAAAATTGAAGCCATCTCATTCTAACAGGCATGCCATTCCGAGACGCGAAAATGATCACCTTTTCGTTAGGGTTATTGAGGTCAGTGGCGTAGCCAGGTTTTCGTCAATGCTAACTTCTTGTAGGGGTGGGGCGGACGCATTCCGACCAGAGTTTGGGGGGCTTGAACCAAACTTAGGGGGACTGAAGCCCCCCCCCCAGCCACCTCCTCCCTACGCCACTGATTGAGGTTACTCAGCATTTTACTTCATTCGCCTGTTACATATATGTAAAGCCATGACCATAGGCCTAGTGCAAAGCCCTAGGCGAACATATGCGCGTGCCTTTCCGGATCCATGGGAAACCGATGCAACGGAACATCTCCATCCATTTGGCCAAATTTCTCCTGGCATGGTACGTAGGCGCAGTACTTGCATCCAGAGGCAGCCATATTTCACGCGACATTCCAACCTAATGATTCCAATATAATGGTCAGTTCTGCGTAGTTCCGGGGCCAAACACCAGGGCAGGAGGTTTCCACGACATCAAAGGCGCCGCCACAGAGTGCCCAGTCTTCTTAGTATAAGGTCTTTGGTCCGCCCTGCCGTCGACGCCATCAGAGCTCAAAACATTATTTCTAAGGCCATGCCCCTTTTTGCCCTCGCTCCGTGCCTCAGTGTATGTCCCAATCGGTCTATCGTAGTATGTAGTATGTGAGATCCAATTTTTATTGACTTTCCCTTTCTTCAACCCCCCTCTCCCCCTTCTCTACGGGACTCACTAACGTTAGGCTTAGGCCTAACGACGAAACTGTCTCCAAGTAACGTCAAGGCCTACCTTTTATCTCTCAAAAATAATATCAAATTTCGACTTACGGGGTCCTATTCTGTAGTGGCACGACAGAAGGCAATTTTCGCAATTTTTCAGGGGGAAGATTTTAAAAATCCCTCTCCATCTCACCTACCTGACTATTCGACTTCTATGCAACCCACCCTTGAAGTTTTCTCCCGAAAGGAGTTGGACTTATCCCGTTGAACCAAAATACGGATCACGACTTATTCAATATGGTAATGATCAGGGCTGGATTATAGTTATGAGGGGCCTAAGGCTAATGGGAGGGAAGGGCCTAAGTATGAATTACGTATCGCAAAAAACATGTGGAATGAATGGCCTAAAGTAGGACTTGAAAATGAGGACCTAAGGCTTTAGCCTATGGGTTAATCTGGCCGTGGTGACCTCAGCTTACTTTCGTCAAAAGTGCACTCGTCTCCTTCTGTCATACGACCACATAATTATTCCTATAAGGGTGAATCCATGGTCCTCGAGACCGTATGACGTCGAGGACGTGTAACGTTAGGCTGATCGCTGGCGTACTCACACCTTCCCCAGGGAATTCAGCTGCAAATATATAATTTCCTTGTTGCGGTATACGTTAACATACGATGCCTAACTCAAGGAATGAAGGAAAATAGGAAAGTAATCGAGATGACATGAGGGAGGTCATAGGAATGGAGAGTGCTTTCGCTTGTGTATCGCGCCATGCTGCTTGGCGGTGACGTGATTCATCCGGAGCTGTCATTGGCTGCCGGGCGCCAGCTGATTTTATCTATAAGGGGGCATGTAGAAAAGCCACGCGCTTCCCCCTCGCCTTTTTTCCCCCTCTCTTCCCCAGTCTCAATGGCTCCTGGCGCTGACCCTTCCTCAGTCTAAAAAAGAGCCGCCGCACTTCCTACACTAAGGAGCATTAAGGATTTCTGTGACTCGTGTATTTTCGGTATCAATCCTTGTGCAGGCAGTACACAATCTAAGGCTCCAAGGGTAACGATTTTAATGAGATTACTGCTTTTCCTGATTATGATTAATTGAATATGTGATGTTCGCAAAAGGGAGTTTGTCAACCTAGGTCCCCCCTTTCCTTTGAAATGAAACGCATCCCGCAGACTAGAATGAACTTCGAGCTCCAAAACTTTTCTGAAAAAATAGTTTCATGACACGAGTCATTTTAGAGATGCTTGAGAGAGACGGAACGTTGCCTGACCTCCCGGGAGAGGTGAGATTGAGGATGGTTCTATTTGGGGGAGTATTAAACTAACATGAAGGCGCACAGCTTCAACATTTATACCACCGATTCGGGTGGAATCTAGACTACAAATATTTCCAGAAAGTGATTTTTCGTCAAGTGTGTCACTGTCGAGATGTAGGGAGGAGAAGGATAGCGTCTGATTGAAAGGGAGGTACATTATGGAGGCATTATCCCTTGTGTACAGTCATCTCACTTAAATATTGTCAAAAATTAAAAAGTATCCCACTGGTTAGGGCAGACTCTGGACTACAAATCTTGACTAGGCAGAATTTTCCGAAAGTGAAACGTTTTCGAGATAAAGGAGGGAGAAGCGAGTCAGCTCTCCACTGTCAATTGTTGGGTACGGGAGCACGTGGCATTGTTTCCCGTACTCAATGGCTCCCCGTCTACAACCAATCAGGAAGCGCTAGTGTGATCTGCTCCTGCGCGTGACTTGGACTCCGTATAGTTGGTCATAAGTCCTTGCTAAATTTGCTGTTTGATAGCCATTCAACTGGTCGAATCAAAACAACTCGGAAACAGTTCGCCCCATTAACACCATAAGTAAATCGAAAAATCGACGAAGCAATCGAATCTCAAACGAGGAATAAAGATTCAAGCTGACTTCAAAGGTCAAAGACCAAGAATTACAAGTATTACAAAGAATTCTAATTTTCAAAGCAGTTTCCTGACTATCATTCCGACCACAAATATAATTATCTATGCGACTTGAGAATACTTCTTGGTTGAACTGTATACCAAAGCTCACGAACCTTGAACGTGGTATTTCGAAGAAAAGTAATGCAATGTGAACGATATCAAGGCAAAAAAACGCAACTCTCAGAGTTTTTCTTTTTTTTTCGCCTGGGGGAGGGAGGGAGGGAGGGGGTGTTTCAAATACAGGTACGTTTCCACGGCTGTCCTATTTTAAAAACGCTTTCGGAGGAAGTGGTAGTCGCGGACCAATACGTACTGGAAAAAATGCAATAGAAATTGCCGCCAGAGAAAAAGAAGTCTAACTTCTTCTCCGATTTTTCGTCGGGGAGTGAAACCGGAAGAATGACGGTCTCGCAATATTCTTTGCTTATTGGTTGGGAGGAAAGGGATGAAACCGGGTGAGTTACCATCCCTATCCATTAGATATGTTTGGATGCCTCACGTGTGGAAATTTTCAAGGGTGATCTGTGAATACCGATTTCTTTTACGTGGAGGGCAGGTTGGAAAGAGATGGATTGGGAAGATGGCGGCGAGCATGAAAAAAAAAGTTAAAAAAAAAAAGAAAATAGCGCAACAGGGGTGTGCTGGCGCCTCGCTTCTCCCATGCACGGGAGGGCAGGTCTAGACAGGAAATAAAAATGGCTGAGAGAGGAAAGAAGGATCATGCATTGTACAATATTCTGTCAGGCACAACTGGGAAAAATCCCATCATTCAACAACCGATTCACCTAGAAAGACAATTTGGGTGTCATCTGAATTGTGGGTCATTCCACCACAACATAGTCTCGGAAGAAAGCACCTCATGGTCGTTGACGAGGAAGAAGGGATGCAGGAGAAACGCGGCCGATCGCTGCATGATTCTTCGACGTGGCCTCAGTCAAATCGTTCTTGGTCTGAGGATAATAAACACACTCGCGCATGATTCGGCAGAGCCATTTTTCATTGTCGTCTCGAAGGATCTGTGTAAAGAACTCAAAATGTATTAACCTTGTTCTGAAGATCTCTGTGCAGGGGTGGAACTTATTCCGCATCCGGATTAGGTCCTTTTTTCATATCTCGGTGATGCAAAAGATCTTGAAATATACTACATTTCTAGTGAAGTGTTATGACCCCGTTTCATTCATGTCAAGCGTGTGAAATTTTTGCTTCCTATCTGCATTTTTATGCCTCAAAAATTAGCAACAGTGGCGGGAGACATTTATCCGCACCCGTTTTCCGCACTTCCGCACCGAATTAGAATTGCTTTCTGGAGAGAGAAGACAGGGTGGGGGAGAGCGGCGACGCGCCAATAGGAATCTCAGGAGGGGGGAATCGAACGCAGAACCTTTGATAATAAAAAAAAAGAAAAAAGAAAAAGAGAGAAGCGTCCAAAGGACAAAAAAAAATCAATACAGGGTGCCCCGAAAATGGGCACTCTTTTCAACTTGCAATATACAGTGCAATGTAGGTGTGATGCTTTCAAGGATATTTTTTCTGGTTGCATATAATGGAAAGGAGAAAGGCACAGCTACAAAATGCTTTCTTCAGAAGGCCGATTTTTCATAACCGAAATTCAATCATTTTTTCTTAAGTCATCCTTTAAGATATTTCAAATCTGAAAATAAGCAATTTGCAGCTGTCTTTCTTCTTTCCATTATATGCAACCAGAAAAATTATCCATGAAAGCATCACATCTATTATGCAAGTTGAAAAGAGTGCCCTTTTTTTGGGCCACCCTGTAGAAACAGGCGCCAGTTGAAGTCGCGTCGGTCTCCTGCTTCTCCTGCTACTCACTTACACACAGACACATACCATCACCCGCACGCACAAGTGGATGTGAGTCGGGAGGGAGGTCCAAGAAAGAAGAGCTGCGCGCGAGGATTCAAGATTTCATGCAAATGGGGAATTAAAACCCCGCGTTCTCTATCAGAAATGGCCTCAATTTTCAAATGGGCCACAGCAAAAAGCGATAGGCTCCGAGGATAGCGAACGGATTCCCACGAAAATCCACACGAAGCTTCTTGAGAGACTTCTTAAGAGATCTATCAGAGGAATTTTTGAATTTCGGCTTTGTTTTCGAGAAATGTCCGTCAATTTCAAGTAATTTCCAAAAAAAGTGGCATTTTCGTGTGGATCGTCGAACTTTGAGAGCGAACGGTTGGAGGAAACTATGCGCAACTCCACCAAAAGATGGATCAGGATAGCCTCCAAAAAGTGTAGCATGCTTTTGTCGATAGATAATTTCTACGAGGAATGAGAGCGAAAAAACAGAATCCGAAAACGGAAATTTTCTAAGTTATGGCGCCGTGGCGTCTGGATAACGACGATTACATGCATGTATCTCTTTTTTACATTTAGCGTGATATCTTCCAATGAGAATGGCACGAATTCGACGTTTCTGTGACCAATGGTTGGGGAGAAACACATTTTCAAAGAGATGCATGTAAATTGCGACATTTGACCTGAAATCATGGCCCCGGGCGTGACCGCAGAGAGTCAGCAATCGGCTCCAAGGCCCTTTCTTGAGGTCCCTTACAACAATTATAAAGCGGAATTTCGATCCAAGGGGGGTCGATTTTCATCTTCCCATAGTACCTGAAGCTGAATGAAGTAGTATTTTATCAGTTGAGAATGCAGCAGTGTTTGGCAGTGATTCATTGACGTTGTGGGATATGGAGCTATCTCATCTGGTCATCTCCGAATGAACACCATGGCCATCGTGCTTCCTGGGGACATTCTTTTCTCGGACCGACTCGAGAAAGTTCAAGGATCTCCAGATAAGCCAAAGGTTTCACGTCCGCCCAGAAATCGTTATGAAACGCAATGCAGGCCTCAAATTGGTCTAAATTTATATGTCACTATAATGTTTTGTGGAAATATGAACATGCGTGCGATTGGCCTAACGTTACTTGTCCTAAACGAGACGTCTCAAAGACCACAGATTCACCCTCATAGGCCTAATTGGCCCCGTAAATCGAGAATGGAGTTTATTTTGAAAGAGTAAAGATAGGCCTTGGCGTGATCTGAAGGTAGTCTATCGGTTTGGCCAAGGCTTGACGAAAAGGGAAAGCCATTGAAATTTCATTTTCACATTCACTTCAAGTATTTATAATTGAGGCTCCTTAAAATTCTTTCCGACAGCATTACCATGAGTCAACTGTTCAAATTTTCATATTGACAATAGAAGTTGTATGTGACGATATTTGATGGATTCATTTATTTTTGTAGACCTGGTACTTCTTAAAGACTCACAAAGGAATATATGAATGCCTCAATTAATTGCGGTTCTTGTCAATGAGATAAAACCATGTACACCCTAATACAGGTAGCGGCTCAAGTATGGTGTATGGTATGAAATATTTATATTGAACCATAATAACAGGAAAAAAGAATAAAATGTGGCAGAAGATAATAAATATTAACTATGTGGCTTAGAAGGCGAAGAACAAAACTGCGTTCACAGATATTTACAATTATAAAAGAAAAAATTTTGATCGTAATATCTGTTGCCAAACATTTGCCGCACTCTAGAGGTACTTCTTTGGTTTTTGATTTACACCGAAATGCTGCGCCAATATTAACCACGGTCGCCTTTTCCGTCGTAATGCCTGGGTTTCGAAACCCAAAATATCCTCCCTGAATCCTATAGGTCAGGAGACCTATTAGACCCTATAGGGATCCTATAGGATCCTATAGGATCCTATAGGTTTTTCGTGTTTCAAAAACCTATAGGAAAGTCTATAGGTTTCCTATAGGACATTTCCATAAGGGGAGATCTCAATCGTTTCCTTGCTCTTCTGAGGATGAATTTGACACTTTCTTAGAAATAGTAACACTCGCTGGAAACAAAATCGAGAGAATTGATAGATTCATGCGGGAAGCGCCACGTTACCTGACCATACCAACCAATCAGGAGGCATACTTGCTAAGAGTTGTCATTAGAAAGTGAAGGATGTCTCGAGACCAAGCGAATTTCAATGCAACTCACATGTGAGTCTGAGTCGCTGATAGACCCAAATTGCACGAGCTCATTGCTCACGTTTGAACCGTCATATAAGAGGAAAACCCTAGCGTGTGATGCCGCCTTTAGGCATGTGCCACACGTGCCCCCGCATGTAGCGCGAAGTCACCAGGCGCGCCAAAAACGTGTATGAATGAACCAGTGCGTGCGTGTGGCGGAGGAGAGGGTGGGAGGGTTGAGTAAGGAGAGGCTTTGGGAGTCACTTTGAATAAGGTGATGAAGTAGCTAGCGCCGGCCCTGAATAGGAGGGATGAACTGGATGAATACGACGATGTAAGTTGCAACCGCTTCAAATAACTAGGAGAAATGATTCAGGAAAATTCAGATAACAGCAAAGAGTACGACTTTGGCATGCTGATATGATGCAAGCTTATCGAGAGAAATACTCTCTTGTCGACGGTGAAGAAGTCCCAAGAGAAGAGCTCCACAGAACAGGCAAGAGAAGAAAGGAACAATTGAAGTAGTATCCTCGAGTGTCTGTCCAGGTCATTCATTTCCAACCGCCTTGCGAATTCGGTGGACTTATTGGCCTAACGTGAAAAAAATCAGATATAATGGTCAATGTTGCCGAATGAAATAAATGTGATTTCTGAGTCCTCGCGAAATAAAATTTCCCGAATTTACATGTACATATTATGCAGATAACCTCCAAACGAAGCACTTCTCTAGACGTCACAATTGGATTAAGACCAACATTTCACTCACCTTGTTCTTCACGCTTAGTCCAAACGAAACCACTGCGTAGAGAAGGCTGAAGGTCATGACTGTGTCGAATCCGCATATCTGAAGGCTGACGGAAATTCCCCTAACGATCATCATGACGTTCGAGGTGAAGAACATGAAACAGTACGCCGGCAAAGCTATTAGGTAGACACTGAAAGCCTCTGAGAGACCATCGATGAATTCGGCCAACTTGAAGTGGAGCTTCACCAGAGGGACTATATCGGGAGAGTCGGAATCCTGGAACCCCTTATTCACCTTGGTGAACTTTTCATCCGCGAATTGTAGTAGAAAGAGAAGAAGAGTGGGTGCTACCGTGAGGCGCAAGGCAATCATGAGGAACATGGCCTGATATATTGCTGACCAACCCGAATTCTCCAAATTCCGAGAGAAAATATCAAATAAGACAATTAGGATGCTGAGGATGACAAAGGCGACTGCTACGCCAACGGCGAAAATTTGTTGGTGGCGATTCTGTGCGAGTATATTTTCCGAAGAGGCAATTGCTTGAATGCCTCGAGCATCTTCCAGCAAAGAATTGATTCTGCGTTGCAAGCGGAGTTCACACAGAGACAGAATTAAAAGGAAAACCTGAGTTAGGAGATCGACGAAAATGAAAATGGAGTTGTTGAAATCCTGGAGTCCATATAAGTATTTGTCAATTATCAAGCGGATGCTAGATAGGGTGATGACGAGCTGAAGGACAGTGACGAACACACTGTAGAGTCGGACCCAAGGATTCCATCCGGATGATGCCAACCCAAATCCTATGGCCCTCAGGAAGCCTCGGATAATCCTTTCCCCTCCTATTAGAGGCAGATCCATCTGAGAGCTGCGTGGTATTTTGTGGAATAGCGGCAAATGAGGAAAACACTTTTTGCGCCATGTTTATTCCGTTGGTCCCATGGTACCGCCCAGAATCGATGCACAATTCATAATTCTCCGTCACCATTTTTCTGACTGAAAGTACTTATTACGAATCATATCATTTCCTTACCTTTAGAAGAATTAGAGACCCTCATTAGCGGGTGGAGCACATCATGTAACGTTCGGATCCTTTATTACTGCATTTACAAGTTCTTCTTATGAAATATTCATGCAGTAGATCCGGGGTTCTTAACCTGTTTCCCTTGACCTAATAAAAATGATAATCATGAAATGAAGTTCGACGCAGTAATTCAAATTTGGCAAAAATGTGATTCTTATGCTCACCGTGTTTTTGACGTTCCACCCCCAGGCAACCACGGCGTACAATAGGTTGAAGCTGAGGAATGTCTGGAATCCATATAGTTGGAGTCCCACGACGAGACCCATTATGAATGAGGTGAAGGCGTTCCAGACAAGGTACATCAGGCAAAACATTCTTGCCTCATGTTCTCACTACGAACGCCTTGATCGTGGTCTTCGAGGGCATTTCAGTTGGCCTTCGGATATCCGGATTTAAAACGGACTTTGGCTTCGTCCTTATCTTCGCTGTCGCCATTTGGGGACAAAGCGTCTGCAACAGGGTGAGATGAAATAAATTTAATTAAACGTGTAGGCAACTCAATTGCGTCATTGCAATCCGCACGACCTCAAACTGAAGCTCCTGAAATACAGTATAACCGAAAGTAATGGGTTCTCAAAGAAATGAATTCTATGGAGTTTCAAGAGTCCATTGTGAATGGTGAATGTGGTCAGCGTTCTTAAGCAGAAATTTATTTTGTGTCTTTAGCATCATTTTCAGTATGTACCATAACCGTGTAAATGTCAAATATTTCGGAAAATGAGGAAATCCCATCCGACCAGTTTTCTATCAAGAACACCTACCTACGACATGCTCTTCCAGTCTTTTGCCGAGAAAAAAAAAGTGGAGTAGGATTGGTTTACCAAAGCTTCGTTTGAAATTTTCGTTAGAAACTAAATGAGAACGTCTCAATACAAAGTTCCTAGGAGTTGGTGAGGACGAGCACCACGTATTCAGAAAACGTATTCTTTACGTCAGGCGACATTCACAAACCAGCGTATTTATTTCACGTTAGGCGAAAAAGTCCGCCAAACTCACTAGGAGGTTGGAACTGAATGACCCTGACTCGAGGGGAAGACTTCAATCGTTCGTGTCATCTCTCACTTGTTCCCCGTGGAGCTTTCCGCTTGGGACTTCTTCACCGTCGACAAGCGCCTCTTCCTCTCGGTGAGTTTCCTATTTGTCCGAATGCGGAAATTCTACCGTTTGCAGAAGATAATTCTATAACGTTTTTTCCCGGCATTCTTCCTCTTTTTTGCAGCGGTGGCAGCGTATGTTTTCGTCCTCGTCCAGTTCATTGTTCCTGCTAATAAGAGTGCGAGTCCTGCTACTACCTGCCCAAACTAAAGATGCAAGTCAAACATTTCTGGATGCACGACTTCATCACCATGGAATGAAATAATTTGATTCTTCGAGAAGTCTTTCTCGCGTTCGTCTACTCCTTCTCCTGTGTTGGAGTGCTGTCGTCTTCAATCTCGTTCTGATCATTGACCTAGAATATTTCATCCAGAAGATATCTTAGCATGCAATGAAGTGCATTGAATTTTAGCCGATGGATTACCTCATGTGAGTGAATATTTCATTCTTGCACTTTGTCTTAGGAAAGACACGGGAAGAATCCATTCTCCGTTTCCTTGTTATGAATATACTCCAAACCGGACCCATCCATTGAATTATATCTCAATATGATACATTTTGTTTGGTTGATTTCCTGTTTCGAATGTTATCTCGGTAAATCATCTTCAGCTTTTGTCGCGGCTGGCATAGTGTTGCAATTATTTTGTACGTGCCCAAAAGTCTCGTCTTGCCTCTTTGTAGCAATCAATAAACTTCCACTGTTCTTTATTTGTCATCCCCATCTTCCAGATATAATCATGGAGTCCCGTGAAGAAATATGCCCTTATTCCTTTTGAAAACCACGTACGAAACTGAATACACTTAATCCAAATGGAGTTTCAATAAAGAGACGTACTCGCAGGTTCTGTCTTCTATTTCCTTAGGTCGAGAGAAGAGTACTATTTCATCCTACCGAAGGAAGTAGACGTGCAATTCAGCGACACATGTGGGGCGGGGCCATAAATTATGCAGACCCCGCATTACTGGTATTGATAATGCATGCGTCCCTACCATGAAAAAACTCCTAATGGGTTTTTGATTTACACCGAAATGCTGCGCCAATATTAACCCCGGTCGCCTTTTCCGTCGTAATGCCTGGGTTTCGAAACCCAAAATATCCTCCCTGAATCCTATAGGTCAGGAGACCTATATTACCCTATAGGGATCCTATACCCGGTCGCCTTTTCCGTCGTAATGCCTGGGTTTCGAAACCCAAAATATCCTCCCTGAATCCTATAGGTCAGGAGACCTATATTACCCTATAGGATTCTAAAGGATCCTATAGGTTTTTGGTGTTTCAAAAACCGATAGGAAAGTCTATAGGTTTCCTGTAAGAAATAACTATCGGTTTCCTATAGGACACTTCCGTAAGGGTGGCTTGTACCGTTCCGATGGATGAACCTCGTTCATGAAGACTTGGATGCGTTGGAAGCGTAACGTTCATTGTTCAATTCAAGTCTCAATTTTGTCAAGACTGAAGGCCACCTGGCATTATATCTGAACCAATTGCGCAAAATGTGCAATTATTATAGTTTCAGGTCGGAATCACGAAATGTCATAAGACCACGGTCGCTAACACGAGCGAAAGTGAAAGTAGAGTTGGTTTGGGCTGGGAACTCAGTACGACGGAAATTCCCATTACTAATGCGGTTTTTTAACTAAGATCTGCTGGCAATCTGGTCGCAGTGTCGGGTCAAAGGTCACGAGTCGCGATGCGAACAGTGGCTGATCCGCACTTAATTCTGCATTATTGCAGAAGCGATTATGAAAGAGCGAAATGTCATTCCTCACTCGAATCTTGGCCCGCCAGAATGAAGGACATTTATTTCACGCAATTCTCCATAAGCTGTAAATAGATCATGCAATCCAGGGGTGGAATAAGTTCTCGACCACCTGTAGGAACCTGAGAAAAAATTCAAGGTGCATAAAATATCCACCGACGATTGGACAAACATATGAAGCTCTAATACATAAATACTGCTCAAATTGTTAACATTACTACTGAATTGGAATTTTAAGTATTTTTCGCAAACTGAATGAAGACGATGAGATATGTAGCCACTGCTGCAAACACCTATGAAAAGGGGAGCATCACACATTACATCACCGTCACCAAAAGGTAACCACTGGTTTTCGCATGTACATTGTAACGAAACCCACCGAGAGCAACAGGCGCTTGTCGACCGTGAAGAAGTCGCACGCCGACAGCTCGATGGGGGAGCATGTCAGGGATGCCACAAGCAACTGCAGTTCATGTCTTGAACGCGAGTCCAGGTCTTTCAGTTGCACTTGATTTGCGATGTGGCATGTCCTCTTCGCCTGAAGCGAAAGAGATTCTGTACTTCTGTGATGATGTAATTTGAATGAGGAATCGACACGTTGATTCCACATTTACATGTAAATTACAAAAAAAATGCCAAGACTCTTTCAGTGATAGCACTTATCCATCCCATCTGCTTTTCATGCTCATTACTCACTTCTCGCAGATGAATTTCTCCATAGGATGCTTACTTCTGACAATTACGAGGGGCACTCAAATGAAAACGGGGCATGATATGAATCACATAAAACAGTGAATCTCCCGATTTTATTTGACGGCGCTCATACACCTGCGGAAAAATTCTATAGGATTCAATGAGACTTTTCAAACATGAAAATCTTAAAGGAATCTTATAAGAATCCTAAAGGATTCTTATAGGATCCTATCAGAAACCTATGAAATTTGTATGTTTTAGGAATTGTATAGGATCCTATAGGATTTTTCCGTAAGGGTAAATATTTCACGCTTCACGATGGGCATTAGCTCTTATAAGACTGTAGCAAAACAGCGAAATCACTCATTTGTCCCACACCAATACCTTTTTTCATGAATATTATAATCTGGTTATCGTACAAACATGGAAAGGTGATCAGATATCCTCAAAAACACCTAGCGTAAGTTGGAAGTACGGTACAAACCGGATAATACATTCATGAATAACAATTTTCAAGATACGCGCAACATGAATTGACTCATCGATTGTCATTAAACAGGATATCGCCATTCACCTTACCTCGTTTTTAACCGTCTGTCCCCAAGAAGTCACGGCGTAGAGAAGACCGGATCCAAAGATAATGCCAAATCCCTGTATCACAACGCTGGAGGTGAATCCAACTTCAACGAAGGTATCGATGCACCAGGCGAAGTATATTATGCAACTAGAGTACGCGAAAGCCAGAAAAACTCCGAAGGACTCAGAGATGCTGCCGATGAAGGCCCTGAGCATACAATGGAGCTTCACGAGACGGACGACGTCAGGATTTTCGGAAAACTGGAAATTTCTGTTCATCTCCTCGAAGTTGTAGGTCGCTATTTTCAGCATGTAAATCAGAAGAAGCAAAGGAGTAGCTGTGAATCGAAACCAATTCATGCCTAGCACTACACGATATGCCACATTCCAAATCAGATCCTGACAGTTCAAGTACAAATTTATGGATACTATCTCGAATGAGCTGATGATGACGAACATGAAAACAATGAACATGACAACAACGACGGAATACAAGTTCAGGTGTCGCTTTTGGACTTCTGGTTCCTGAGATGCAACAAATTTCTGCATTTCTCGAGCTTCTTCCAACAAAGAATTAAATCGCCGCTGCAGCCGAAGGTCTGCCAAAACGGTGATGAGGGTGAGAGTATGAGTAAGCATTGGGACGACGACTGAGAAAACCTCATAGAACCTCGAAGCGGCACCGTGGGTGATTGGATATGAGTAGAGATGTCGAATAGAATCAACCACGAAACACACGCTGACGCCGAGCTGCAGGACGGTGACGAAGCAGCTGTAAAGTCGAACCCAGGGATTCCATCCGGATGATGCCATCCCGAAACCAATGACACTCAGGAATCCTCGCAGGATCCTCTCTCCTCCGAATACCGGGAGATCCATCCTGGTACTCCGAAGTGTTTTGTAAAAGGGTGTCGAATGAAAAGAGAAGCCACTCCGCAGCATTTTAAAGCACCTGCTTTCCATTCGATACACGCAATCGATGCCGCACCATTTTCTTATTCACGCATGGAACGTGTTATCATGAATGATTACTGCTCTGCTTTCCGTGCCAATGTGCGTCTCTACACTCTCATTAAAATTACACTCGCCTTATCGCCAAAGCTGCGCCATTCGTCGCTCACTCTCACTCATGAATGCGAAGAAAGGACACTAATTGTGCATCCATTAGAAGTTTGAAAAGGGGTTTTCAGCTGCAAATGAGACCGTCAATAGAATAGGACCTATAGGGTACCCTATGGTGCCTATACGGAACCCAATAGGACCAATAAGGTTCCCTATAGGGCTTATACGGAACCCTATACGCCTATAGGGTTCCGTTTGAAGTTCTCCTCGGGGCCACTAGATGGAAGAATTGGGTTCTCACATTTCCCAAAGGGCATAAAAGTGCCCTCCCCTTACCCAAGGAATCATCTCTCACAAGAGAGTTTTGTACGTCCCCAAATGTCTCGCCTTGCCTCTTTGTAGCAATCAATAAACTTCGACAATTCCTTATTTGTCATCCCCATCTTCTAGATATAATCATAGAGTCCCGTGAATAAATATGCCTTCATTCCTTTTGAAAACCACGTACGAAAATTTGTAGACTCTATCCAAATGGAGTTTCAGTAAAGAGACGTGCTAGTAGGTTTTTTCTTCTATTTCCTTAGGTCGAGAGAAGAATGCTACTTCTTCCTACCGAAGAAGGTAGACCTGCAATCCGACGGCACATGTGGGGCGAGGCCATAAAGTATGCAGACCGCCGCAGTGCTGGCATTAATAATGCATGTGTCCCTACCATGGAAAATCCCCTAATCGGTTTTTTATTTACACCGAAATGCTGCGCCAATAATAACACCGGTCGCCTTTTCCGTCGTAATGCCTGGGTTTCGAAATCCAAAATATCCTCCCTGAATCCTATAGGTCAGGAGATCTATAAGACCCTATAGGGATACTATAGGATCCTTAAGGATCCTATAGGTTTTTCGCGTTTGAAAAACCTATAGGAAAGTCTATAGGTTTCCCATAAGAAATAACTACAGGATTCTTATAGGACATTTCCGTAAGGGTAATAATTAGAACTTCCTGACTCCGATGTCTCTGACACCAGTTTGACAGACTAATGGCCATCGTCCTCTTCTAACATCCACTTATAGGTCACGAAAGCATAAGGAACTAAATTTATTATTGTGACAAAAGTTTCTAATCTCAATAGGAATCTCTTTTAAAAATAACATATTTTGTGCTATTAGGAGTGTGCATGATATTCCCAATCAAAGCAATGTACCAATCCTCCAATATTTGCTTAAAATTCGCCGGGAGGGGGTGTTATGCTCAAAAGCTGAAAGAAAATCAAAAGCATTTCATAGTTTTTAAATTTTGCGGTCAAGATCCAGATCACTTAGAGATCCGTCTAAAAACTGGTTTTCATTGAAAACAACTGCTGTATGAGGGAGCTGCAGATGAGTAGGCAATTTAGGATTATGCAAACTCTTAGCAACACTTTCGGAATCTGAACCTTGCGGTAAAAAAAATTCAGATGCAGTTCAAGCGCCAATTGTTGTTACCTTAGAATGCGATGGACTTGCATTATCTCCTATGTTCCTCAACATAAAAGTGTGTGTATTTCGAAGATATACACATCGATCCAACTCAATCAGTATATGCTTTTGTGTGCTCCCTCTCAGTTGATTCAATATATATAGAATTTCATAGTGTCAAGAGGTATCTCCTCCATGTAAGGTATCTCCTCCCCTGGTGATGAGGGTGAGAGCATGAGTAAGCAGTGGGACGACGACTGAGAAAGCCTCGTAGAAACTCGTAGCGGCACCTTGGGTGATTGGATTTGAATGGAGATGCCGAATGGCATCTACCACGATGCACACGCTGACTCCGAGCTGGAGGACGGTGACGAAGCAGCTGTAAAGTCGAACCCCAGGATTCCATCCGGATGATGCCATCCCGAATCCAATGACACTCAGGAATCCTCGTATGATCCTCTCTCTTCCGAATACAGGGAGATCCATCCTATTACTCCGAAGTGTTTTGTGAAAGGGCGTCGAATGAAAAGAGACGCCCATCACCAGCATTTCCAAGCAGCTGCTTTCCATTCGATTCAAGCAATCGATGTGGCACCATTTTCTTATTCACGCATGGAACGTGTTATCTTGAATGATTTCTGCTCTGCTTTCAGTTCCAATGTGCGTCTCTACACTCTCATTAAAATTACACTCGCCTTATCGCCAAAGCTGCGCCATTCGTCGCTCACTCTCACTCATGAATGCGAAGAAAGGACACTAATTGTGCATCCATTAGAAGTGTGAAAAAGGGCTTTTAGCTCCAAATGAGACCGCCAATAGCTAAATCCCTATTCCTATGTGCCAGCGATATTCACCTCGGATGTCCTCGGATGTCCTCAAGGCCACACCCACCTTACCATCAACGCCAAACCATCAATGCCTCAACTTCATCCTATCCCAAAGCAATGACTAAAACTAACGGCATATCTATTAATGACATAAAGAGGCTGTCAGCTCCGAATGAGTCTGCTGTTAGTAACATCCTTCTGTCTACATGGTGGAGGCATGCATTAAGAGTTTCCTCACATCATTCCTCCTCTCCCTCTTTCATCGCTTCACTATGCAAGCCAATATGTTGACAAGGACATGACCTCAAGCTGCAGTTGTGGATATGAGTGCAAGTAGCATGCATCGAAAGACCAAGTTGTTTTTTTTTACCTACTTCACGCATATATCGACAATATTACATCGTCATTGTAAGGGAATCCTCCTATAATGAAGCGTAAGATACGATACGCTTTTTTCGCACCTTCTACAATCCTTGTCATTCATAGGCATTTTGGATCGAATCTGGAAATGCTCTAGTGGGATTCCGCGAACAGCTATCACTATTTTCTCACTTCATCATGATTCATTTATTATCCAGGAGAAATACCCGAATGCCATTAATTGTGATGCCAGATGACGTTGTTGATCCCCTTCGTTTCCTAGGCTGCATACTTTTGCTAGGTGACTCAGAGGTGCCACTCAACTAAAAGCATGGGAACCATGGCAGTCATGGAAACGAACATTAAAAAATTATACCCTCTTCATCATCTAGGTACAAGCTCATACGAGGTGTGGCTATTAAGTTTCCAGACTTTATTTTTGTATTTTTT